>JAJOZX010011092.1:0-128133 GCA_023014485.1 Bathynomus jamesi | reverse complement strand
GCAACAAGTTCGGACACGTCAGCTCAGTTTGCCGACAACCGCACCAACTGTGTGTGCGTTGCGGAGAAATTGCTCACCCGGCAAGTGTTCTCCAACAAACCCAAATGCTCCATTTGCGAAGGCGCACAGCCTTCATCATCCCTGAAATGCCTTTTCTTCAAGTTCGAGAAGGAGGTCCGAGCCTGCAGGTAGGGAGATCCTTACCCTCTGAGAGGCGCGAGACAGGGTGCTGGGTCGGGAAGTAAGGCCTGGGGTATCTTACGCCGCCGCTGCCCTCGGATCTGTCCTCTCGGCACGCCGCCCTGGTCTGCCGCTCAAACCCCCCCTCGACCACTGCTCCCCATCCCTCCCAAAGGGAGTCCTCGCTGGACCCGACAACCTCCTGTACCCCACCATCCCTCCTCTTCACGCACTTCACCTGCCACAGATTCTCCAGGAAACCCAGGCCTCGTCTACCTCGAACCCTGCCCTCCCAGCACTCTCTGCACACACCCGAACCTAACGCCCGGAGCAAGCCGACGAGGCGGAGATGCCGGAGCGAGTCGCCAGACCTATCGGCCTTTCAACACGCCTCTCCCTCTTCCCCCAGTTCTCAGAAGACGGCTCTGACCCTCACATCCCCCACCTCATCTACGAGGACCATATCACCCCACCGCAGAAGTCCCTCCAATCTACCCCCACAGACTCTGACAATAGTAGCCGAGTTACATGACCCGCCTCCCACGACGAGATCCAGTCTGGACAATATCCTCTCCCCCGAGGATCCACTGGATGCGAGTCTAGCGCAACTACATGGTGTGGCCAAGGGGAGCTCGGCCGCCCCCATGAATCTCGTGGATCTGCCCTTGCCTACTGGTGCAATTTTTTTTCCACCCCTCGATGAGAACACTGGTTCACTACCTCCCCCCAACACCCCCTGCCACCTCCTTGTTAGCCACTCTGAGCACGTCCTCCTCCCCACCTGCCCGATCCTTCTGGTACCCCCTATCGCCACCCAGGGTCCGCCGTGAGACCCCAGACAAGCCGCAAGGTGCCACTTAGGAAAATAAAGCGCTCCCTCCTGGCCTGAACACAGAAGCCCACCATGAAACTCTTCACCCACGATGTTTTCCGAGCTACCATGATCCACATCGGTCTCGCTTGGCCGACTCGACCCCACAATTTCCGCTGAGGTCGACTGGCCGACCGATTCCTTCTCTGGTGAACGGCAGATAGCCAGCCATGCTTCTGACCCATCCTTCGCCTTCGCGAACCCCAGATCTCCCTTCACACCCCAACCCCCTAGCACCTACACCTTTATCCACCCCCTATCATCGAATAATGGACCCCTCAAAAACTACAATAGCACATTGAAACTGCAGAGGAATATTCGCGAACTACGGTCTTAATTCTCTGATTTTTACTTCCCGTCCGGTGTGTCTGTCTCCAGGAGCTAATCCTGGGGACCAGGCCCATGCCCTGCCCCACTAGATATTCCTATATCACCACTCCGTCTCCTACCTGCACTCGAAGTGGGGCTGCCATTCTCGTACACCACGCAGTCCCCTTCCACAATTTCTATCCGATCCCCGTTACAGGTGATTGCTACCCGGCTTTCCCTGGATAGACAGTACACCGTCTGTTCAATATACCTCCCTCCCCACACTCAAGTCACCCGTGATGACCTGGTGGAGGTGATAAAACTCCCCAGGCCCTTTCTATTACTGGGCGATTTCAATAGTCACCACCTCTTGTAGGGGGACACACTCGCTCCACCTATATGGCCCCGACTCTGATTACTATCATGACCGAGCTCTCCTTTGAGTGCCTCAATGATGGCTCGCTTACATTCTACCATGTCACCACTTGCACTCCATCCTGTATAGACCTGTCATTCGTCTCGACCGATGCCCTCCTAGATTTCACATGGCAAGTCCTTCAAGTGAACTATGGTAGTGATCATTTCCCTGTTTAACGCAAGCTAAATTGGCCCGACCAGACCGTTCGGGTACCGGAAAAATGGATTATTGCCAGAGCTTAACTGGTCCCGCTTCCACAACAATAGATCTACAACCCTTACGACTGCCCACCTCCCATCCTCCGACGAGTGCATCGCATACTTCGAATCAGTCGTTGTAGTGCTGCGTGCACTAACATTCCACGATCCTCCGCCTACCCCCGCACCCGACGGGTACCTTGGTGGACCCCAGAGTGCACAGAGGCCATACGCGCCAAGAAGGCTACTCGACGTTCTACCGTACGCGACTCCCCATCCATCGCACGGAGATGCAGCGGACCAGGGCCATCGCCCGCTGTCTTACGATGAAGAAAGCGCGCCGAGCTTCTTGGCGTGCCTTTGTGTCCGGCGTCACCAGCACTACAACTTTGGCTCCCATCTAAAGAAGGTACGGGGTGTCGAGAGGTGCATGTCCCCTCCCGAACCCCGGTCGTCCGGACTAATGACGGACTTCTATACGAGCCCAAATCGGTGGCAAACTACCTAGCTTCTACCTTCGCCGCAGTTTCTTCTTCCACAAACAGTTCCCTCGTACCACACCCCTAACAATAGCTCCTCTTCACCGTTCCTAGACAGCACCTACAATCGGTTGTTCATCATTCATGAACTACAGGCGGCACTGGCCTCACGACGATCCCCTTGTCCCGGCACGGACGGTATCCCGTACAGCATGATCCAGCACAGTCACCCTACCTTACAATTTTTACTAGATCTATACAACCGCATATGGATAGAGGGCACTTTCCCCAACCGGTTGAGGGAGGCCCACGTAATCCCTATCCCCAAACCCGGCAAAGATTCCCTTAATCCCACAAACTACAGACCTATCGCCCGAACATGTGCTTGCAAAGTCTTCGAAAAAAATAGTCTCTTCGTGACTATCCTTCTTCCTTGAAACTGGTGATTCCTTCCCGGCTACCCAGTCCGACTTCGGACAATTTCGCTCCACCACTGATACACTCCTGCTCCTCAGCTGAGACATACAGAATGCCTTCGACAGTAAACAGTTCGTCTTATAAATTTTTTTTTGACATGCAGAAGGCCTACGACACCACCCGTCGGACAATAATCCTTAGTCAGCTCCAAAATCTGGATCTCGTCGGAGCCCTGCCGACCTTCATCAGGGGCTTCCTCTCCTCCCGAGCCTTTAAAATTCGGGTGGGCTCAATCCTCTCGAACACCTTCGTGCAGGAGGATGGGGTCCCGCAGGGAAGCATCCTCAGTGTTCTATGCTTTTCCATAGTTATGAACACAGTCTCAAAATGCCTTCCACCCACCATCCGTTTTTCCATCTACGCGGATGACATCACGATCTACTTGGCAGGGCGGGAGCCGTCCGTCGTTCAACGGCAGATTCAGTTCGCCATCTACCGAGTGGAAAGGTGGGTGAGGTTCCGCCTCTCCACCCCCAAGACCAAATGTATCGTCTTCAGCAGAAGACCCTCAAACCTTCCTGTCCCCTCTGTAACGTTATATGGCAATCGTCTTGAGGTGGGTACTCCACGCGATTTCTGGGCATGACTCTGGACCGACGCGACGGTTCAACTGGGTTCCCCATCTCAAACACCTGAAGCAATCCCTCCAACGTCCCCTCGCTCTCTTAGATCACCTCTCCCACACCACATGGGGGCGCAGACTGACGCTCTCTCCTTCGCCTTACACTTCATGGTGCAGTCGAAGCTGGACTATGGCAGTGTCGTATACGGCTCAGCCTCCAACGCCTGCCTCCCTATCTTGGACCCGGTATTGAATAGGGGCCTCCACCTCGCCACCGGTGCCTTCCGCTCTTTCTCAGCCTCCAAGTGGATTGCAGTTACCTCCCTCTTACCCTCTGACGGGGTCTGCTCCTCATGAGGACATACCTCCGTGTATAGAGACTACCCTCTTCGCTTCTATGCGCGGCAATTTTTTAATTCCCACTCCAGGGACGAAGCTGGCACTTCAATGAAGCGGTCCGCTCTTTCCTGGACTTTTCCAACATGCCCGCCCTCTCAGTTATCCCCATCTCGTACAACATTCACCCTCCCTGGCTCCTCACCCTTATCAAGTTTTGCAGGGACCTGTGTGCTCTATCAAAGACTACCACGATCGCTACTGTATACAGGTCACTCTTTCGAGAACACGCAACCCAACACCCGCACAC
The DNA here is from genome assembly GCA_023014485.1 of Bathynomus jamesi. Classification (NCBI taxonomy): domain Eukaryota; kingdom Metazoa; phylum Arthropoda; class Malacostraca; order Isopoda; family Cirolanidae; genus Bathynomus; species Bathynomus jamesi. The sequence continues at coordinate 123,994 of JAJOZX010011092.1, read as the reverse complement.
TGTCCCCATTTATACAGATGGTTCCCGCTCGGAGGCTGGTATGGCCGCCGCAGCGGTGATACTGACCCAGCCGCTTTCTCGAGGCGTCAGCCTGCCCCGCGATGCCTCCGTTTTCTCAACAGAACTCTTCGCGATTATGGAGGTCCTCGACATTGTGCGCACCCACTCTGCCAGTTCCTTTATTTATTCAGATTCTCAAAGTGCCCTTCTCTCCCTATTGAGATTTAAAACCCCTTCACCTGTTTGTCTGTACCATCCAGCAAACCTTCCACTTTTTAACAACCTTCCGACACAAGACAATCGCCTTCTGCTGAGTCCCGGCACATGTGGGTATCCAGGGTAACGAGGAGGCGCACTACTCAGCAAAGACGGCCTGCTCACTGCCGGCCTCCCTCCGACCCCTCCCTTTCTTCGACTTCTGCCTGACTCTTCGCTCCCACTTCCGCTCCATCTGGCAACGAGAATGGGACCAGGCCACATCCAACAAACTCCAAGATCAAGCCACAATTAGGATACTGGGCCTCCTCATTCCACCGGTCCCGCCATAAAGAAGTGATTTTATCCCGTTTCTGCCTCGGAGAGAGACACCTTACACATGGTCACCTTATGGTTAAATCGCCAGCCCTGCTCTGCCCTACCTGCCATATCCTAATCACTGTCGTACATCTCTGTTCGAATGCCTAAACCTGTCCGTCTTCGTCGCAGGTTTTCCTATCTTGTCCAGAATTTTCGTACCCGATCGTTTACAATCATACTCGCCGAAGCCCCCACTTTTCAGCGGAAGTGATTTTCCTTTTCCTTACTCATTCCCATCTGCTTCATCGTATCTAAGTCCATACCCCTCCTACCGCCTATCCAGCAACTGAACCTTAGTCACTCCCTTAGTCTACCATCCCCAACTCAGTGACACCACCCACAGATGTCTCGCCGAGATATGTACCACTTTCCCTAGGTACGAATCGGCGGTAAATTAAAGAAGGGAAAAAAGTTCCTGAAAGAAGTGTGGATTTTCCTTGCTCCAGCAGTAAACATTTCTCATTTTGGCGCTACGATAAATTGCACACTTGTCAGAAAAAGTCACTGTTCCACTTGCAGGAATTGTTGAAAAAATGGTCAAAAACCGTTCGCAGGCTTCATATCGTTTCTGCACGTCTGTACCGCTTAATTCATTAACAAATAACGGGTGGTATGATTTCATGCCGAGATCTTTTGTCATGTGATCCCTCATTGTGAACATTGGGACTGCAAGTTCTTGTGATCGTTTCCGAAGTGATTTTTCCGGTGAACGAGCCACCGATGTAATCACACCTTCACAATGTTCTGCTCGCGTTGTTGGTCTTCCCGACCGTGGTCTGTCCTTGATGGAGCCAGTTTCAAACAGCTTTTTCTCCCAGCGTAATAGTCATGTTTGGTGGTGCAGCCTATTGAACCTTGTGTTGAAATCATTCTGGATATCGTGCATAGTTTTGCCAGTATGTGACCTTTCATGAGCCCATGTGCTCATCACTATCCTTTCCTCCAGTGTGTAAGTGGACTGGTCTGCCATTGTTCACACAACTTTAATTCCTGGAAAAGAAAAAAATGTCAATGAATCGCATATAAATGCAATTAATCACAAAAATAACATTGCTATTACAATATGTACATTTTATCGGGGTTGACGGGACTTTTTGAACACCTTGTACAGTACAACTGACTAAATTTTGAAATCCGAATTAGAGAATATTTATCTGAACTGGATTTTGCAATTATTTTAGTGTAGTTTGTTTTGTATCAGTTTAATAATCATGTTACTTTAACAGATTTATATTCTGATTGCTAGGTATTAATTATCAAAATATGGACAGCTTAGGGTTAACTGGGACGTAAAACTGTAGTTAACACTCGATTTGTTTGCACTCTCCGAGTCTGTACTTAAATACTTGCACTACTTCACTTGTTAAAAATGTCGCTACTTCAACTTTACACGAGCAGTTAAGATGGAGTTCTTTTCATTGCGTCCCGTATACAGGTGATATGGGACCCTGTCCGAACACACACAGGGACACCTGATAACCCTACAGTTAATATAACGATATCCTGAAATGACTTTAAAGTTCTCGCTATTTAATAGTATATATTATTTGTTCAAACAGTGAGTGTAAACTAAAATTGCACAGTAACAGTAGATTTACCAATTTTTAAAACACCAAAACTACCCCTTACAGTTCGGGTCTCGTTTGTACAATTAAACTTTAGTAATTAAAATGTATTCAGTAAGATAAGACCTTTAACGAACATATATTCGAAAGACACACTCGTTAATCAAGAAACTAAAATTTGAGCTTTAAAAATGTAATTCACGATTTGACCCACTCGCTTTGTTGGTACGAAGTTCAAGATTGATGACGTTTTAGTTCGACGGGGCCATATAATAATCAGTCACGAAGGCCAAAAAATGGCAGTGCTCATACCAAATTAATGCGACCCATTTCGCTAACTCCTGTAGTATTATTATTATTACCATAGCTGCAGTACCACTGGGAGTCGAACCCCCAATATCAGTGTCTTCACTTCGCCTATAGAGAAAATGGCCGACTTTACCCACTATAAGATAGAACAGAGCTCAGAAATTAGGGCCTTGGCTAATAGCCTACCGCGCCCATCACACTTTTACCTACCAGAGTTTCTTTTTAAGCTCACTCATTTTCTTTATCTAAGCCTGTTATTTTCCGATATATTTTATAGATCTCAAATCTGAAAGCGTTTGTGTAGGCAACTGTGTTCATTATTCAGTGTTTCACTGGCTCACATAGTCAGTGCTCCAGACAATTATCTTTTTGGACCACTTGTATAATGTTTGTACTCAGTGAGTCTGAAATAGTTTGTTACTAATTAATAAAAAAACATTGCAACTCTAAAAAAAAAGGGACAAAATTACTGTAATATATATTTGGACAAAGTTAAATGTTGAGTTAGGAAAGCCGATTCTCCCAAGTCTATCCTATCATTATTTATAAAGTCTTGCTCGACAGAGAGCGGCTTTGTTGTATAACGATGGCCATTACATACCTTTGTTTTTTATACGGTGTGTTCGTTATATTAATTCGACCTTCGCGAGAAGGTTGGCATTATATTAATTATATCAAGGTGTACTTTATATATGGCTGTTCGTTATAGTATTTTCTTTATATCGCAGTGTCCCTCGCATACACTTAATCGCTTTAGAGAATTCTTGGCTAAAACATAAACCTTAGCATTTCATAGAGAACATCATTACCTCTACGTAAACCTTCAAAATCTTACATTGGAGAACACACTAACTCAAAAAAATCACCCATTACACACATCACACTTCAGAATTGACATGACCAACGCTAACCAATTAACGGACTCATATTTTAGAATCATCGCGCACACGACAAAAAAACAAACTACCCTTAACGACTATACTACTCCATTCAACCTTTCGGTTCAAAAATGAATCTTCACCTATAATTGCTAACTCTACATGATCGAATTATTGTATTTTATAAAGTAGTTAAAATTAATCTACATTTTTATAACTTTTTTTATGTATAGAAAATAATCGTATTTAGTTTAAACATAGCAGTGAAGATGGGAAAATTAAAAAAAAAAAAGTTTGCAGTAAATTATTGAAACAGGATACAAGCAAGCTTTAGTTTCTTCTCTCTCTCTCTCTCTCTCTTATATATATATATATATATATATATATAGAGGATAGCTGGGCTGCTGATCAGGTGGTGGTGAGATCGAGTCCGGGCGAAGATTTTGTAACTTCTGACTACCCGTGGTGGGTCGTGTTTCGGACTCCACGTCAAGCTGTAGGTCTTAAGGTGGGGCAACAAGCTTGACCTTCAGAATGAACAATTCGGGCGGAAGCAAAACAAAGGTTACCAAGTATATAGTACTGTGCAAAAGTGAGAGAGCACCCAACACTTTATCATACAAATAGCGATGGATTCGGTTACTAGCAGTAATTTTACCAATTACAATTCATTCTTCGTTGAAATGAGACCCAAATTATGTATGTCCTTGAAGAAACGTCTCTACAGGTAGAATGTAATTGTGCCCTAACGTATCTCTGTCAAATTTTGGGAAAGTGTATTCGAATATTCTGTATGGTTTTGTTCTTCAATGCATGTTGAAGTTCACAACTGGGTGTTTTTAAAATATTCATCAGCATTCTGTGGGAAAAATAGAGAAGCAAAGTTTTAAATGTTGATAAAAGCCGATATTTTACTCTGTGAAATATTAGGTCCAATTTCTGTGCTCATGAACTTCAGTAATACATTTTCTACCCCCTCAAGTATGAAGTATGACCCCAAAGTGCACTATTTCGCATGAGGTAAAGCATACTATAATATTATACAAGGAAGACTTGTTCATTCTGACGAAGGTGAATGAGGAAATTAGTGAAAAACAACGGTTTTTCAAACAGGCGTTCAAGACCTAATCAAAACACGATGAAAGTGGAAGACCAAAGCGATCACAATCTGATATTGAACACGTGAGAATTAAATACTTCGTGGCAGACGTATATCCAGTAGCACCTTGCAACTGAATTACAGGAAACTATCTGGTCAAAGTTCTTTCATCCACAATCAGGTACAAAGGGTTAAAAGAGCGTTGTAGTAAAAACTGCTTTTAACAGTAAAGGAAACGACGATAAGAAATTTTTATTAAAACGTACGACAATAAGGCCTGTTTTATTGAATGAAACGTTTAGTAGTGAAAATGGATATTTCTTCGTTCATTTGACACTATTGGAATAAATTTAAAAAATACAATCACTTAAAAATTGTTAAATCTCTACATTATGAAGGGCAATGCTAAATAAACTGAATTTATACTGTCCATCGTACAGGGTGTCCCGTAAGTCTGGACCCATAGGGAAAAATAATAAAATTACAAAATAGTCCAAAAATTTATTACATAATCTGTTCAAAGTGTCCGCCGCCGTTGTGTCGCACACATAGTTGAAGACGCAATCTCCACTGCGACAGCACTTTCTGAATCACAGTCGCAGAAATTTCTTGACACGCCTCCACAATGCGTGCTTTAAGGTGGAAAATGTTCTGAAGTTTGACCTCGTACACTTTGGCTTTCAAGTGGCCCCACAAATAAAAATCATAATAAAAAAATAATAATAATAATAAAATAATAATAATAACATAATAAAAAAATATATTATAAATCCCTATGGGTCCAGACTTACGGGACACCCTGTAGAATTGACAGTAAAATCACGGCCTCCAAGCCAGTGTGCGTTTCTCGGTGAGTAACACCGTTTCCCTATAAGCGAAGTGAGGACACTGGTAATAATAATAATAATAATAATAATAATAATAATATGGGAGTTAGAGCAATGGGTGGCGTCAGTTGGCTTGAACGCTGTGCCAGTTTCTGGTCGTTCTGATTGATTATTATTATTATGGGTCCCCAAAGCTACCAGTAAAATACTGTTAAAACGACAGTAGTTATTTTAAAACCGATGATTAATGGATTTCATTAACTTGTTTTTATTTACTTTATTTATATTTATGTATTTAAGAAAGAAATGAAATATGCAAAAACCACTTTTAAATCATAATTTTAGTTTTCTTCGAATCCTTGTAAAAAAAAAAAAAAAAAAAAAAATCGGTGCAAACTTCTCAAACTTGTTTTTGAACATATTACAGTATGTAATAATCTATCTGCTTTCTTAATTCTAACTGCTTAAGTGAGACCCATATCAAAATTCGCACTATTTTTTAAATGTTGTACACTCAGAAGTATTCTTAACTATACCATTTATTTACAGTGTTTTAACTCTCGGTCAGTTGTGTTTAGAATTGATACAACATATTGGGAGCATCCACTTCAACGATGAACATTCAACATTGACGACAAAAACTTCAGTAACAACGCAGTATGCTAACAACATCTCTAATGAGGTAATTATATGGAAAAAATGTATTAAAATATAAATTAACTTGTGCCTTAAAAATCGAAATGGTAGATTTTGTCTATATCCAATATGGAATTATCATCCACTGTGTGTAATATCCAATACGTAATATGAAACTTTGTATTACTTTTACACGTGTTTTCCAGGTAGATGGAATTTTAGACGTGCTGATTCTATTACAAAGCGTCTCTCTCTCGCTGAAACAAAATGCTTACAAAAACGCAAGAAACACGATTGAAAACCTTTTGAATTCTTTTAAAAACATTAAAAGGTATTCAAATCCACTGGAAAGTGAAATCGCTGAACAAGTTTCTCAAAACTCATTGAGGGACATTACTAAGGAGTTATACGTAAGATATTTTCATTAGTTGGGAATAAAACCAGATTCCCAACAGTTATTTACCGACACATTTTAACTTAACCAAATCTAACCATAGGAGGCGGAACGGGGAAACTTGGGGTTTGCCGGTCCCCTCTTACATTGCCAGCGAAAATATTTTGACATTTTAAATTTTGAAAAAAAAAAAAAAGTTTTTCAAAGTAAAACTTAAGTAAAAATTTGCTGTGTTTTGGACTATAACATATTTCGTAATTTGTAAGTTCGTAACTGTAGCACTTTATCATGTTAATGCAATCTAGTGAATATAGTAGAGTAGTATGCTAATCAATCTTACTTGCCCCTCCACCTTGCGCGCTGACGTTCGCCGCCACTGAATCTAACCAACCCACATATGAGTATGTTACATTTGTCGCCCATTGGTAAACTAAGAGGAAAGAAATTTTATCAATGTCTTCTACATAGCTTACATTTAATAATGTTTCGTTAGATTAGGTTAGGCTAGGATAGATCAGATAAAATTAGTTATGTTAGCTTAATGTGGAGATATATATCGGTTGTTCCATTTAGTTTAGAGGTGAGTATTTCAAGAGTCAAAGTCAGAGAATCTGCTGTACATGGCAAAGAGAAGATAAAAATTAGAAGTACAGGAGCATGTTTTATTATTGCCAAATAGGGTTACGTTGTGGTCATGTCACAACACCACTTCCCAGCGAGGCTAAACGACGTTGGGTCTGTTCAGTAGTTGGATGGGTAACTGTCCTATACGTTCAGATGTAGTGACTCGTGGTTCAAATCCCACACAAAGCTGTAGGTTCTCTCCTTCAAGTGACCTTTGCTGCTACGAAGGACAACCCCAAACTAAATTATTACCACCAATAAAATAATTAATTGTCTTTGCAAATGATGTCCAATTACATTCTCCATTTGTATAGAGTAGATGACGTATTTTTAATGTTTATCAATGATTTTGTTAAATGGTCAAATTAGGTTGCAAAGGTATTAAAAATTAAAATTTTGGAAACAACAAAAAACTTACTTATTTCAGACTTAACAGGTACAAACATTATACAAGTGGTTCAAAAAAGGTTGAGATAGTTGTCTGGAGCACTGATTATGTAGGCCAGTGAAACACCAATGCTTCCAGATTTGAGATCTATAAAATATATCAGAGATCAGTCCACTAACCATTGCTTCTATCTTACTGACTGACTCGCCAAGCCTAGTGATAAATCTAAATACAAAATTGCGTATGACACTGGCACAGTTAAGCACCTTATTGCCTACAAACAGCATACTGGCACTAGAAAGAGTACCATTTATAAATCTAGGCGTTCTTAATAATTAATAAACTCTTAAAAATATTATATGTAACGTACAGTTTTCTCAGTTGTACACTAGTTGTATACAAATGAGCTGTATACACTGGGGGGTGCAAAAGTTATGAAAAGATCAACTTAACATCTAATGTACACATGAAATTTTTCTAACCAAAGTACAGGGTGGCCCAGAAGTGTTGCCCCGACGCATTTTTCAGGGCAACAGACACTTTGGCCACCCTGTATTTCCATGAGCATATAATTGCCTACACTGCCTTAGACTTTCAGATGACTGTGATATTCTATCAGTTAGTATGTGGCCAAGATACTTAGTCTAAGTCACTTCTGACAGCACCTTACTATTCAATTGAAATTCAGGAAATTGTACATATTTGTAGGCCTTGGTTCTCATAATCATAATTACTTTTAGTAGGATTATATTTTGTCATTATCCTTCCCATACCTTTCACAAATATTCAGAAGTTCGCTGAGCCCTTTTACAGATGGAGAAATAAGAATTAGATCTGCATACATCAGATGATTAACAATCATTGTATCAAGATAGCAGCCTATTTTACAAGTGTTCAGTACAATTGATAGAATTATCGATATAACATTGAATAAATAAAGAAATAACATCCCTCCCTGCCTGATACCAGTTGTTACAGAGAATGGCTCTGAATTGACCCCACCCCATCTTACAATCATTGTTTGATGATTAAAACAGAATATTAATATACGAACCAAGTAACCAGGTACATTACGATTTAAAAGTTTCGTAAATAATTTGTAATGAGTAACACGATCAAATGCTTTAGAGGCGTTCAGGAAACAAAAATACATTTGCATCTAAAGTTTAGCACCTGAGACCGAGACCAGAAAAAATGTCTCGAGACTGGTCTCGAGACCGAGACAATATTATGCAGTTTTTGCATTTATTCAATATTGCGTAATATTGTGTGATATTGTTATTAATAATGTTGTTAGTGCTCTCGGTGACTTTTCTTAGTTTCACAAAAAGAGTATGAAACTTTGTACAAACGCGGTCTGACTAGATGTAAGTAGGCTTTGACCATACAAGGGATAAACTAAAGCCACCTATATTTATTCAGACCTCGTTTGTACAAAATTTCTTATCCTTTGGTGAAATCGAAAAAAGCTAGTCGGTCAATAAAATTACAAAATAGCGCAGCCATCAAAATTTCGAGCTTTGTATCCAAAGTCAGTGGGTCAAAAGTTGTTAACCTGCACTCAAAATCTAAGTGAATATGAAAAAACTATATAGGGTTATGGATGATTGCCGTCACTCTTCCGTTGTAAATTTCCAGCAGATTTTGGTGGAGAGTTGATAATAAACCCTACGTCTTTTCGTTAAAAAGTTGTTTGTGGAGGTCTTCAAAAGACCTTGTTAAGTAGTGGTTTTGGTTAATAAATGGAAAAACTTCACTTTTGTACGTGAAGGTCAAAACATGACGATAAAAACCCACTCTAATAGACAGAGTTTATTTTCACAACAGTTTCGATGCCCACTGGCATCCTCTTCGGGTGGATACAGAAAAACGAATTCGTTTTTCTGTATCCACCCAAAGAGGATGCCAGTGGGCATCGAAACTATTGTGGAAATAAACTGTCTATTAGATGGGTTTTTATTGTCATGTTTTGGTTAATGTTTGATTTATATACCTTCGGTATTTAGCGCTGCCTAATGGTAAAGAAAATTACCATGCCTTATTATTTCGTTGGGCCTCGCTTCTGGGCGCGCGGCTCTTTCGATGTAGGTGATGGGGTTAGTTTATTTGGTTTAATTAATATAGGCAACACTATACTTGAAGGAACAGGCCTATCCTTTTGTGTTTGTTTTATATTATTGGGTATTCACTCAGAACTTATAGGAAGATTAACCACTTCTCCCTTGCCCAAAGCATCGCTGGTCACTAAGCAGCTCTGAAATGAGCTAATATAAAATTCCTTTGTCTTAAAAATTCGCCGACTTTACAAAGTCCCCAGACGTCTAATTTTTGTGTTTTCGTTATTTCTTCTCTCGAAGTAATTTTCATGGGTCGGCGATGGAAAATTTGTATACGAAATAATACATTTTTCTTATAAGCCCAATGCCTACATATTGGGTCGATGTATGACAATTATTTCCATTCCCAATAGGCTATGTCGCCAATCCCGAGGCAATTTTATAGTTATATAATTCAATAAATTAATGATTTGTATTTAAGAAATAAAGGTACCATATAAGCACCGGACAAAAAATTAGTCACCCCTAATAGCACCGATAGTAGGAAGTTCAAGGTCACACAGAGGGCGCTGATGTAGCATTGGTAAGTGACAAGTAGCGGTGACGTAGCACACAGGATCAGATCTGTTTCGTGAGGTGGTGAAGAACAAAGTGTGTGTTGGATATAGTCTGCAAAATGGGTCGTGAGGCAGACGTTACTCAGTGGCAAAAAGGAGCCATCGTGTTTGGCAGAGCCCACGGACACAAAATGTCTGAAGTAGCCCAATTTGTTGGTGTCAACGCGTACTGTCCAGCGAGTTTACAAAGAGTGGTGTAGTTCGCAATCAACTGACAATCGACGGCGTAACTGTGGCCGGAAAACAATTCTCGACAATAGGGGCCGCCGCCATGTTTCTCGTCTAGTAACTGCAAATCGTTTCCAAACCAGAGAACAATTGCTCCAAGAAACCAATGAGGTTCTCCAGCGACCAATTTCCGAACGGACATTACGACGAGAACTGCATGCGATGGACATCTGGAGCAGGGTACCACGGAAGAGGCCGCTGTTAACAGCAAGTCACAAATTGGCACGTTATAAATGGGCTCAGAGGCACAAAAACTGGACTGCGGCAGATTAGAAACGTGTAATTTGGTCCGATGAGTCCCGTTTTTGTTTGTTCTCCAATGATGGGAGGCGACGAGTACATCGCAGGTCCAATGAAGCCTTTAATCCTGAATGCGTCGAAGGTGTTGTTCAGGCTGGAAACAGAAAGTGAAGCGCAGGAATAGACACCCACGGACTCTGGCGGAACTTCGGGACCGGCTGATGAACGAGTGGCAGTAAATCGATGTTCAGTACATGCACAACCTCGTAGAGTCTCTGCCTCGCCGGATTCGTGCGGTTATCAAGGCCAGAGGCGCCGTCACACGTTATTAGGTACATTCTGAGAGGGGTGACTAATTTTTTGTCCGGTGTGCTTATGATACCATGTTGTAGGCGTGTAAAGAATGAAGTACATTAAAGTTTGACTAAAAGGCATGAAGTTTTTCTATTATTGCATGTACTTTTGCATTAATGCCCATGTTATCTGAAATCTATATTTCACTTGTTAATTCATTCATTTTCTGTGTTGATGAACTTAAAATTCTCCAATTTTTTTTAACTTAATTTTGTTTACATAATTTCAAAAGTGAAGACGACCCCGACATATTATAGCCGCCAGACTCAGCAATACCCTTTGATTTTATTTTTAACTGTCGTTTTTAATTATCTATTTTATGGATCATGGAAAATATATTTTAGGTAGTCATAAATGTAGTTTAATCATAATTATATGAACGAAACTGTTGAATAAGTTAATTTCATTAAATTTCCTTCAAATTTTTCACATTGACTAATTTTAAGTAGTTACTGTAGCAATGTTTTCCAAAATTTCATAACAAAGAAAAAGAAAAAGAAAGTGAAAGTGAAAGTGAAGTTGATGAATATGTGCAAATTTCAAGTGAAACAAAAATATTCAAAATTCATTACGCCTATTGGGAAACTACTGTATATAGTTCAACTTAAAGGTACATGCATCCGCCCGAAGAGGATGCCAGTGGGCATCGAAACTGTTGTGGAAATAAACTGTCTATTAGAGTGGGTTTTTATTATTAAAGGTACATAGTGCTCAGGGGTGAACTAGATGTTGAACAGTGGGAGGCTCAAAACCTCAAGGGTGCTGCGAAAGAAGATAGATGGCATTGAGGTGCCTTGAACTAGAAAAGGTCGGGGACCACCGTGCTGTAACATCCCATCGAGAACTAGTTACTGGAATTTCTCTATTTTCCATAGGCTTTGTACCACACGCTGAAGATGGTTATATCGAACATTGTATCTTCAACCGAAGAATCTGTTTTGGCATCACTAGAAAGCATGATAACCATTTTAACTGCTTTATCTGAAGCTGTTAAGAGTTATGTTTTGGTCTCTACTGCTGAAGATTTTTGGGTATTTACACGTAGATTTATAATTATTTACTGTTACACGATATCGAACAAATAACCATTGTATAATTCATCGTGCGTAATCATTATGCTATCTGTTACAATATACAGATATGATTTTATAACTTATTAGCCTATGCATTCACTCACCAGAAATTCACTCGGTAATATAGTCAATGCGTAGACCTAGTGTTTCACATACATCGGACAGAGTTAAGCGACATTTGGTCTGTTCGATATTTGAATGGGCGACAGTCCTGTCTCTCTAGAATAACATTCCATCACCATATCGCTCCAGCACATTTAATTTCCATTTAATCACAGTTAACGTAATACTTGAGTATAAATTAAGGGATGTTTATAGTAACTTTTTTACATTTACAATTTTTTAACGAACCTCTATTTTAAAGTTCTTAAAAATTTTGCTCTGCACGGTCAATCTAGGAATAACTTAAAATTTTAATTTTCAATTTAATATACATTAACATGAAAAACTCGAAATTTTTAACTCCACAGATTATTTTATCATCAATGGAAGACTCTCTCCTCTTTATTATAAATCTTTTTATGATTTGTGAAGAAGTTGATGGACGAACTGATGGAACACACAACAAAGAAATACTTAAGAGTGCGTGTAAGGTAAGATACATTTGTTACATAAGCTCAGTATAAAGTTCTGTTCAGGGACTCTAGCCCTATTCTCCACTAGTCTTCCTGGTGTTTAGAAGGCTTGTTGGTCTCCACGTGGGTTTAATATTCTTTGGGGTTCTGGTCCTAACACTAGAGAAATCTTTACTATTAAACTGAGAAGAATGACAAAGCATTTCTAAGTGAACCTTTGGAAACTTGTTTCTCTTGCCCATTCTTTCCTTAAGTATTTCGTGTGGCATGCACATTGAACATGCGCATCCTTTTTTCATGGATCTATTTTTCAAGAAAAGTAAATCTGACTAAAATGTTTGTATCTTCTCAGTTCATCTTTCCCTGTTTCAAACTTTTTTCGCAAGCTCATGTAAGGTGAATATGAATAATTCACTGCATGTTGTACGCCTAACAATAAAAATGTTATTTCGTTGAATTCGATTACTTTCAAAAACACAACTTTTAAAATCAATAATTACGGAATTAAAATAGAAATATGGAATGTTTTAGAAATTTATTATGAACAGAAACTTAACTTAATTACAATAAATATAGTTTGCTCATTTATATTCCTGCAGCTTGAGGGTATATATAGCATCCCTTGTCAAAAATAGTGAACTTTCTGTCCAGCGATTACAGGCTTATTGCTATTACCTCCTGCTTCTCAAAACTACTTGAGAAATCTTTGCTACGCTCACTATATGATTATTTATGGACGTCTCCTAATCAGAATCATTTTAAGTTTGTTTTTGAGGGAGATTGTATTTAAATATACTGACAGTAATTCAACTGTTGATGGTAGTTTCTTGGATATAAGCAAAGTATATCGATTGTGCATCACAATATTCTATTTAAAAAAATTGGAAGACAGGAATGTTCCATTGTGTTTTAAATACTCTTGTATCGAAACTTTTGGTACACTTGCCAAACTTTTATGGTTAGATGTGGCAATGTATTGTCCGAATGTTTTGGTTCCTCATGCGAAGACAAGGTTCCTCGCATTCTTCTGCTGTTTAATGTATATATTGATGGATTAATTACTTCTCTTAATAGCCCAAGAGTGGGATGTTGTATAGGTAAAGATAAGGCGCGCTCAATACAGTCAAATGATTAAATTCAAAACTCGGACAATCCAGCAGTCCAACTTTTTGGTATGAAAGTGTTTGTATATAGCTCCACTTAACACCAACATTGCCATTTTTGTTGCATGCAATTTTTATTAAATTTTTTCTTTTATGGGATTTAACTCCTGCCAATAAAGATTATTATTATTAATTCATAATTTAGGGCATCGACTGGAACGAGTGATAACTTCTTTACATTCGCATAAATAGCAGCTTTTGAGGGCATATTACACGAACATTTAAGGCAATGATTTTTACTTAAAGTAAAAAGAAATGACTGAACTTAACCCAATTTAATCTAGACCTAACGTGTTTTCTACCCAAGCTAATTCTAATTATTCTGGCCAATTCGACAGTTTGGTAAAGTGAACATCGCTTTCAAGTTTAAACCGAGCATTACTAATGGTGTTACTGTATTTCAGTGGTGCACAAACTTTTTTGATGTGAGGGCCAAGCGAAGAAAATAACTAAATGTATTAGCCTACTTACTTTCCGTCTCCCTTCACAGAAAACGTTTTCAAAAGTCATACATTGGGTCACTTTTATATTCTAACTTTTTCATTGAATTGAAAAGACCCGTGAGGGCCACATTTGACCCGCGTGCCAGGGTTTGTGCATCACTGCTGTATTTAAACTAAGTTTATGTACATATTCTTAGTGACAAAGAAAAATTAAGTATTATACTAATATATGCAGGGCATTACTTTGATTCTGTAGCATGTTTCTGCGTTAGATTCCTGTAGGCATTATCCTTAGTCATAAAATCACAGCACTTCAAGCGTTTTCGATCACACTATTGAGTGAAAGACAAAATCTTATTTATTTAGCTTTCGAAGTCCAAATATATTTTTTTCATTTTCTTCCACATCTTTCTCGTTTTCATTTTTAAATACATTTGTAGCCATGTCTCAAACTCTTTCAACTCCCCCACTTCAAAAGTGAGGTTGGTTGGTTTCGACTTCGAAACAGATTACACTTAGTTTATTCATTTTATCTGGAGTTGGCTTCACTGGCTTCGACTTAAGAGTTTCTTTTGTACTTCAAGAAATTTTTCACTTAAAAATGTATCAACAAGATTATTAACTTAAAATGGATAACAAATATTTCACAACTCAAGAATTCGTTCATACCAGAATTAGGTATGATATTTCTCAATTTAAATTGGCTTCACCACACCCCAAAATCACATTTTTGTTGGATTGAAACGATGAAAGGTTTAAGCAGTTATTAAAAATATTTCTAATGTAAGCGCGTTTTAAAACAAAAACCGAAATCCTGATAAAAAAAGGTAACCCATTATATATTTGTTAACAAAACATTGTGGAAAATCGTGGTCGATTTCATGAACCACCACTTTCTACTTAATCCATTTCGTTTTAATCTTCGGCAGGACGTGGTTGAAAGCATCAGAAAATTTGCTAAAGAAGCGACAAAGGATCAACATTCCAGTAAAAATGTGAAAATTCGAAATATCGTGGAGAAGACACATACATAATTACTAATCGGTTACACACACACGAGGATACATAGTAATCTCGAGAGGAAATAAGGTATTGCCTCAAACCCTGATCGTTCATGATAAGATTGATATACCACTAGAGGTATACCTCAAACAAAATGAAACTAAAATAAAAACTAATAAATCTGTATTTACCTTTCCTTACTTTTACAAAAATTTCTATGAATAAATATTGAATTAACTTTTTTTTTACTATATAACAAAATAATGCATACTGAATTATGAGAAACTGAGAAAACAATTTATTTCGGCTTCGTCTCCTGATCTGTGACTTTACGAATGAAAATACAGTTTTCGGGCATTTGTTTAATCTCTTGTTGTTCATAGAGGTAAGAACATGATATTGCGAGCGTGTTCCCTAGAAAAAAAAAATAGGTATAATTAAGGAGAAAAAGGTAATGAAACTTCCCAATAAAAATATAAAATTGTCAGTGTTGGAATTCTCTATACATTTGTTTGTAATAAGAGTACTGGAAAAAATGAAGAGCCCCTTGGATATTTGTAAACAAGAGAAGTAAATTCCTTTGACTTATTTAGCACCTTACCATCGTTCGAAAATGATAATGATGAAATGGAGGTTGGGTATCTATGAAATTGACAAAGCCTCTTCTTGTTAAAACCGTCCCAAATATTCACGTACCCGTCTGACCCTCCAGTTGCGAATGTATTGTAACCGTTATGGAAACTGGAACAAAATTTCAAATAATGTTATCCTTAAAACTTACGTGATTAGAATTTTAATGGATATACACACACACACACACACAACTAGGATTTTTGTGGTCTATCATAATCTAGCCATAACTGTTTTTTTTTTACTTCCTTTAAAATAGGAGGGAGGATTTAAAACTATAAGTTTCACTGGCGGTGTTTTAATCCAAAAAGTTAACCGTTCAAATAACAACCTTGGGGAGAGGAAAAAAACCTGAGCTAACAGTGTGTGTGTGTGTGTGTGTATATACATATTAATTTTCAGATTAAAAGTAATTTTTTAAATTAACGTATTCAGTGAGCGAGTACTTATACCCTAGGTTTTACCAAAGCGTACCTACTCGCTCACAATGCATTACAGTGATATAAATATCACATGCAGAAAAAGCTTTAATTTTAATATTTTTGTTAATGTATCATTCTAGCTCCCAACCATTCAAATACAATTTATTCTACCGTAAACCAACGCCTACCTATATCTAGTCAGACCCTGCTTCAACAAAATTTCATACTCGTGGGAACTGAGGAAAAGCCAGTAACCACAAATTTTAAAAGTAATGCAGCCATCAAAATTTTGAGCTTGACATCCAGAGCCAGCGAGACCAAATTTGTGAAGCTACACTCAAAATCGCTTGTATGAAGTTATTTACACGTTATAATGGGAAGGTGGACCCACTAGATACTGGTAGGTTTTGGTAAAGCCTTCAATAAATTTGCAACTTAAACCTCTTCAAACAAACTAATACAGATCTGAACTTCAGATTTAAATCAACGGCAAAGATTATTATTACACTGTTAGTACCTTATTGCATTTACAGGAAATATCTTCTCAATTCCATCTTCTTTAAGTCTGTGGCACTTAAAAGCATATTTTTTCTTTTGTACTTCAGGGCTTGGGTCCAAATATTCTACTGCTACTCTTCCTTCTATGCTTGAAACAACATAACCCTAAGTACAAAGGTGAATAAGGGTATTTCACATTATTATTATTAAAGTCCAATTTCACAGATACACGAATACACTGAAAACTGCCTTTGTTTACCTAAATTCATTAAGAACCTACTTCCCATTCTCCATGGGATAAGTACAATGCTTTCACTCTTAACCAGACACACTAAAATCAATTGCATACATTATCAAAATCCCATTTCCCATCAAACTAGGGTGATAAAGCAAAAACAACCCAGATGTAAAATACAGGTACTGAAGAAGAGAAAAGGTAGAAACTAAAGTGTTACGCACCCATTCATCCAGCATTCTGGTGGACTAGCACTCCCTCCAACAGGGAATAAGGTACCACCTGATCCTCATCTTTTCGTGAAATTTACACACCAGAAAAATAAAAATCTAGGTTATCAACTGTTTATCCAAGATCTTTCAGGTAAATGAGTAGTCTTGACCTATGTGATCAGTAACACACTTGCATTACAAATTGATCTTAGAGTTTGGAACTGAATTAAATCTCTGTTCTCGTATTGTACTGGCAAGCCGAGGCACTTATAAATAAGAATGGTATTCACTCTTTCAGCATGACATTCCATTAATTAAGAAAATAATGCTTTCTAGCCCTTTAATAAAGGAATATTTACATCAGAACTTTGTAAGTTCCTTTACCTGTTTATTTGGGAAACTTATACACCTAGTCTGGAACTTCAATGAGGATTCTCTTCTTTGTTGAGCAAAGCCCATATTACGAAGGTCCCAAACCATTACTTTCCTGTTAGCAGTTCCCACAACGACCCTCTCTCCACACAAACCAATTGTGTACACCTAAATGACCAAAGATTTTATCAAATATAGTTTTGATTAAAATAGCCTATTAACATATTCAACACAAGTAAGAGTAAATGGGGTGTCCTTAATTATATAGATTGTATCTATGCATACTTTGTTTGTTTTGGAATATGTACTGTAATACAATGTACCGTAACTATTTTCAGCCTATTAATACTAAATTCAACAGTAATTTAAAACTCAGTGTAGAAGCCTTAATTTCTCATGTCACAAAACTTGATCAGTTTCTTTCAATCTCTTCAGTGGAAGTTAAAATTTTAAATAGTCTTACAAACGTAACGGATCACTGAAGGCTTCTTAACAAAAAGCCTTCAATTCCACACGGAAATTCATAAACAGAAATAGAAGTGTTTGGGAAATACTACACAGTGGCAATAGGACCTATTTGAGTTGGGCAACATGGCAACTACGGCCCCGATTTGGAGAAATTCATATTAATGAAATTTAATGCGATGATATTAACCTGTTAATAGTTTCAGCATTAGGTCCACGAGTAAAGAAATTCTCTTACTGCGTGCTAAAAACGACTGTTCCACGAGTTTAAGCGGGAAGCTGACAGCGCAAAGGTTCACTTTTGCGACGCAACGAAATATCACAGAAATATTTAAATGCTTTAGATAACCCAATGAACGATGGTTATGGATCATTATTATTTAGATAAAGTGGGTCAGTCAATGGCCGATTTTAATAAACAAGACAAACTACGAAATATTTACCTTATTGGGTTGTTGGAATGTGCCAGCTTCTCTCGGTCCTCTTGGGTCCCACAATTTGATGTTGGAGTCCCAAGATCCAGTTATGACAACATTCACTGGGCAGTACTCAACACACCTGAAGTTAATAACTCTTTCGACAATTGTTACAGAATAAACCCATAAAACAAATAAGGGCACAGTAACAAAAGTGGAATGTAATGAAGGATCAGATGGACATTTGATATGATCGTATGAACTGCTTCCATGTTGCTATAAAAAAAACTACAGAATTGTGTCAGTCAGTTTGTAAGTTTAGTAAGCCTTCAGTGACGCGGCTTTCTTCTATTTAATAATTATTTTTAAAAATCTTTAACCCTTTAAGACAAACTACATACGATCTTAACTGTCACGCCCGCATTCGAATGAATGTAAAAGAAACGCTGTCCGTGGGACGTACGTTTAGCCCGCATATGCAGTACCGAATGAGGTTAAAAGATGTATCGTGTAGACCTATATTAGATTATCCTTCATTTTATACTTTCCTCTAACAAGGGGACTGTATGCGGATGTACGTATGCATGGTGAGAAAGCATTCTAAAGCTCGTCCCCCTTCAGTATATTTTTTATCTTCCTATAACTCTTTCTTCACTACTTTTTTGTAAGCAATGTCTCGCGAAAGAAGCGTCTTTCCTGCCCTACACTATACTAGTTACTATTACACTGTTCAACAAAGATTCTGTCCCTCTGGTAGTGTTGGGTGTTCCTAACTGACATTTTAATACTGATTTCGAAAATAGAAGTTTTTCCATCACCTACGGTTTATATATAAACTGTCCCTGCGCCGATGCTCCTACGTGGTGTAGTGGTTAGCGTCGCTGACTACGAATCTATCGGCCCAGGGATCGAGACCCGATGACGGCAGCCGGCGAGCAGCAAAACCCAGGTGTTCATCCTCCCACACACAAAGTGGTTGGTAGATAAATGGGTACCCTGGGTAGCCTAGTGGTTAAGACGCTGGGCTGCTGGTGGGGCGTGGTTCGGATTCCACGTTAAACTGTAGGTCTAAGGTGGTGAAAAGCTTGACCTTCGTCAGAATTAACAATTCGGGCAAAAGCTAACCAAAGGAGATTATATATATATATATATATATACACACACACACAGGGTGTTTCACAACCTGTCTGCCATGCTTTGGGAGGGGGGGGGGGGGTGATATAGAGTAAAATAGTTAATACAACATCGGTACTATTTCCAACTGTTGTGGACTACGGACGTTTTAAAGTGCACGGAAAAAAATAAATGAGAGTATTAATCTGATGTATTTACTGTTACATTTTATGAGATACACCTTATAAATGTTCAAAATGTTCGCCTCGGTTTTCAGAGCACAGCGTTGCTCGTTCCAAACAAGAGTTCACTGCCCATTGAATCATTTCAGGGTGTTCTCGTATGTAAGCAGCGGCATCCATAATCCGACGCAAGAGTTCCTCTCGTTTGTACTTTCGTCTTGTAGACCATCTCTTTCATAAGACCCCATAAAAAGAAATCTAAGAGTTAGGTCTGGAGATCTCGGAGGCCACAGTATTGGACCAGCACGGCCAATCCAACAATTCCCGTTCCGCCGATTCAAGAAATTCGTAACATGACGACCAAAATGTGGTGGTGCCCCATCATGGTGAAAGAACATCCTGCGCCTTGTCTCCAAGGGCACGTCCTCCATCAAAAGCGGCAATTCGTTCGTCAGGAAGTTCAGATAAATATCAGCAGTTAATCGTTGTTCCAAAACGAACGGTCCAATCAGCTGACCTCCAATTACACCACACCAAACATACACCGAAAATCGATGTTGAAAGTTTCCTTCAACAATACCGTGGGGATTACACAGGTCAACAAAAAAAAAATTTTTTTTTTCGTTGCCAAGGAAATTCGTACGAATTTAGGGTATTTTGGGTTGCTGAATTCCAAAATGAAAGTAGTTTTTCCGATTTGGCTCTAGTTCTTGAGATAATGAATACCCTCAATTAATAGGAAACGTAACCATAACGCGTGCATATGGGAAACTACCGGAACATTCTAGATGGTGAGACCGAATAAAATGCCATTATGTATTTCAAGTGTTTACTTTTGTATGATTTGAGACAATTTCAATGCGATTTGTAAGTAGGCTCCGCCTGAACATTAAATTTTTTGCATTTTTACGTGTTTCAATGGGGTACCAATTATCTCATAAATTAGAGCCAATCTAGCAAAACCGATGTCATATTCGGAATCAGCACCACAAAGTTACCCCAAAATCACTCTAATATGATTGGCAATAAAATGAGTGTTGACCAGTGTTATCGGCGGGCCACAAGTGGGAATCTCGTCTATTGTTAATTTCATCCCGAATGAATTGTGCTTCATCACTGAATATTATGCGATTAAGAATTTGGCGATGCATCACGATCCACTGGCAAAATTGAACACGTTTATCGTAATCATCCGGTTGAAGAACTTGCACACATTGCAAATGATAAGGATACAAAGTTCGGGGGGGGGGGGGGGGGGTCGAAACATAAAAATCGAGTTTCTCCAATTCCACAGTACAGTATGCACTTACTTGGAAATAATGATCTCAACATCTTGTAAAAAAAATTAGTATATGCGACCCCCTTACCCCTTCCATAGCATCCCCCCCATTTTACTCTCTCCACAGATATAAACCCCAAATGTGACAATCATGCATTATATTAAGTCTTATTAAGTAGATTAGATTAATTTGGATAGATTATTTAGATAAGAGTTTTAGATAGATTGAATAGATTACATAGATTAATTTAGATTAGATGAATTATATAAATTATTGTCACGTTTTTCTGCTTAGTTTCAGATTGTTATTTTCAGATTGTTTACGATTGAATGAGTTATGATTTAATTCCGAATGAGTTATATTAAATTCAGACTGAATGATTCAATTGCTAGAATTTAACAATTAGTTTGTTATTAATGCTACTAGGCCTAAGTACGTAAAATCACGGCGACAAGAAGCAAAACGCACAATTCAACATTTGGTCACCCTGCAGAATTTCCATCTTAATGACTCCTTCAAAGGCTGACGTATTTAGGCATTATTTATTGGTAAGAAAACGAGAAGAACCGATTTCGAAAGGTTCTAGAACAGCAAAAGAATGTTACAGAATTGTCACTAAAGATGTGGAAGCCATTTAGGAGAAGTTTTCTTTTCCACATATAGGATTTGAAGGAATAGCTATAAAAGTTGAACGATTGATAGAATCTGCAGCAAAGCTAAATATAGTACCATTAAAGCAAAGAAACAACAGTTTTCAGCAGAAGGTGGATACATTCGATGAAATGTTTGATATTTGCAAGAAAAAGGACTCACGATAGAGTTAAAGGATTAGAAAGAAGAGCCAAGATAAGCCTAGATATGAATGTCGCCTCAACCAGCAAACTGGACCCTTTACATTTTATGGAAGATGAGAGCATGGAAATTGATGATGACAGCGACGATATTGACTTTGTTCCGGATTTTCAGCTGAGAGAAAACCATCAGAACAGAATTACTTATGATAACAATAACAGCAGATAGATACCGTGTAAGTTACAGAGCTACTGCAGCTACAGTAAATGCAGCTTTGAAGGATATGGGAATATTAGACGAAACCAATATGTTGGATAGGAAAAAAGTGGAGAGAGAAAGAATACGTGTGGGTAAAAAGAACATAATCAAAGTGAAATCAGAGAAAAACACAGATTGAAGGCATCGGATTTGATGGTAGAAAAGATCAAACTAAGACAAAGAAGGGAATGGAGTACGAAGAACATTATGTAATAGTCAAAGAACCTGGTGATGTTTACATGGATCATATAGCTCCAGATAACGGAACTGCTTGTTGTATTGCAGATGAAATAACTCTTATAGTTGATTCTAATAGTAAAGAATCCCTCAAAGCTTTGCTATGCGATGGCACCCCAGTGAACACTGGCAGGATTGGCGGAGTGCTAAAATTGATTGAATTATATCTGGACAGGCCGGTACAATGGCTGATTTGCCTTTTGCATGCAAACGAACTGCCCTTCAAGGACGTATTTGAAGCAATTGATGGAAAAACTTCGGGACCAAACACCTTCAAAGGTTCTCTTGGAAATAAACTCAGAGAGGATTTGACCAAACTGGATATAGTTGATTATACCCCCGTAGAGGGCAACATTAAAGCAGCTTCGGCCGATATTGTTAAAAGTTTCAGCAGTGACCAAAAATATATGTATGAAATGTGCATTAGCATACAATCTGGACACATCTCACAAGCGTTAGCCACCAGATCCCCAGGTGCCCTCCATCATGTAAGATAGCTAACACGAGCAAACAGGATCCTGCGCTTGTATGTCTCTACACCAGTGGTTCTCAACGGGGGCGTTAGAAGCTGGTTAGTTGAAAAGGGGGCGTTAGTCAGCTAATGGGGGGCGTTCATGTGTTTCAATGAATTTCATCTACACAGTTCTGGAATCTACATTAAATTTGAATGTTTGAATGAAATTAAGTGGCTGAAACAAGGTTACTAGAACCTTTTAATTTAGCAAAATTGCAAAAGCACTTACTGAAAAATATGGAATCCACTCAGCTGATGTAATTTCTCAAGCGCCATCTACTGGGAGAATTGTCACTATGTCAAGTTCAACATTCTCTCAATAGATGGCTCTTGAGTAATTATGTCATTTATTGTGAATTATTGGAAGTGAGTAGACGCCATTTTTTCGGTAAGTGTTTTTGTAATTTTACTAAAGCCGTCTTCTATTAGTCAACTGACATTTAAATAGTTGTCTAGTATAGTTGTCTAGTATATAGTCTAGTATAGTTGTTAGTAACATCCTTGCTAGGAAAAACATTTAAATACATTAATACAGCAAACATGATTCCATTTGTTAAAGATATAGCAAAATATTCAGCTCGCAGAAGTATAATTTAGGCTAGTTTACCATAAAACTTATTTTATGCATACAAATAAAAACATTTCTTACGCTAACGGCTAACTTAACTAAAAATAAAATTTCTGAATGTTTTTACAGTTTTCGCGATGTCACAAGGCAAGAAAAAGTGTCGTCAGTATAATGTTGAATATCTCAGCTATGGCTTCGTACCTTCTCCTACGAATCAACGGCTTCCTATGTTTACTGTGTGAGCAAGTATTCTCTAACGAGGCCATGAAACCCTCACGCCTGAAGGAGCACATAATTAAAATCCATCCTGATAAAACTGACAGAGACCTTGCATTCTTTAAAGACCTCAAAGAAAGACATGCCAGAAGCACAATCAGTAGCATATTCAAAAAGAACGTAAACCAAACTGAGAAGGGCTTAGTTGCCTCATATAATATATCTCTCCTTATTGCCAAATGTGGAATGCCATTCACAGTTGGAGAAAAGCTGATTCTTCCTGCTATTAAAGAAGCTATTTGCACTGTTATGGAATGTGACCCTTCGCAGGTTCTAAAATCCATCCCCCTCAGCAATGACACTGTGTCAAGGAGAATCAATGAAATGGCATTGGATAGTGAGGAGCAGTTGTGTGCCATTCTGCGAGAAAATCCGTTCACTCTTCAAGCTGACGAGACAACTGTCTCAGATAATAACGTTTTGCTGATGACCTATGTTCGTTATCTGTCATCTGGTGAAATTTCCGAAGAGTTTTTGTTCTCCAAGTATTTGGAAACCGACACTAAAGGGCAGACCATATTTAATGCAGTTGAAGAATACTTGAGTTGCAATTCTATTCCAGCTGCCAACATCATTGCATATGCCACCGATGGGGCTCCATCCATGGTTGGACGGTACCGTGGTTTCACTACTCTATTGAAAAAGTGGGCTCCACACATTTTGACAGTCCATTGCGTGCTGCACCGTCATAATCTAGTGGCGAAAAAAATCAGCCCTCCTCTCCACGAGTCACTGAGTGTGGCAGTTAAGGCCATCAACAAGATAAAGGCCAATGCACTGAATGACCGAGTGTTCAGACAACTCTGTGGGGACAATGATGAAATTTTTGAGCGTCTGCTACTTCACACCGAGGTGCGCTGGCTCTCGAAAGGCAATTGTCTTTCCCGTTTGTGAGAGTTGTTCAGCACAGTTTTAGAGTTTTTTGAGGATACTGATGCAACTCTCAAGGAACAAGTGTTGTTAAGTCAATGCGATATTTTCTACCTGGCAGACATCTTTGAAAAAATGAATGAGATCAGCATTAAATTACAAGGAAATGAAGTGACGCTGATTCACTGCAAATCTGTAATTTGCAGCTTCATCGCCAAGCTGAACATATACCAGGAAGGCATTGGACGGCGTCAGCTGGCTCATTTTCCCAAATTGATGAAGGTAATTGATTTTACTAAATACTTACTTTTTAATAAATTTCAGAAATTTTTATTTAAAAACTACTTGTTTTTTAATGTGCTTTTATTGAATTTATTCACAGGTGTCGAGAAACTGACTGATGAACATCTACTCCGTTACATCGACCACTTAAAGATGATGAAGGCTGACATGGAAATCCGATTCAGCGATCTTCAAAAGCTTGACGTCCCTGACTGGGTGGTACAGCCCTTCAAATCAGATGTTACGAAATTTGAAGTTGAGATCCAGGAGGAGCTTGTTGATGTACAAAATGACGATGAGGCCCAGGTAACCTTCCGCACCTCTGGCTGGCGTGGTATGTGGGCAACACTTGGCAACGTTATCCAGTTCTTTGGAAAAGAACTCTTCTTCTTCTCTTGGCATTCCCTACCTCATATTTAGTGGAACAGGGTTTCAGCCATGTCCTTTACATGCAGTCCAAATATCGTAACAGGCTTAATATAACAGCCTCAGGTGCACTGAGGTTGAACCTGACTTCTATCCAACCTTCAGTGAAGATATTGGCTGGAAAACACCAAGCGCAAGGCTCTCACTAGTATTTTTGTATTATTTTTGTGTGGCACATTGTTTTTATTTTACGTTACTGCATTTTTGTTTGTTTGAATAAAATTCTTTCATGTTATGTTAAGCTGTTGTTTCATTTCCAGGGAAGATTTGCATGACCGTATTCAACATTCCAAGACTTAAGAATTGAATTTTCCTGGTGGGGGGGCGTTGAGAGGTCTAATAATTGGTAAAGGGGCGTTGGTATAGAAAAGGTTGAGAACCACTGCTCTACACGGAATCCAGACAAAAACATCCAAGACCTAGTAAAAATTATAATGCTGGTTTACGCTCCAGGCTGGTTTTGGATAAAGTCTCATCCAAAGGCAAATGAGGGAGCATCTAATTTTTGGTATATCATGCACTTGTTTAAAGGCTTAGATAAAAAGCATCAGATGATTATGGAGCGTGTCCTCAGAAATAACGCCTATTTTGCCCACCCAGAAAATATCTTACTCTCAATGATAACAGACACAAGAAGAGAGGTCAGAGAGCTGGCTCTTCAGCACATCATTCGCGCAAGAACTAGGAGCACCACTGTGAGAAATTTTGAGCTGCCAAAAACACTGAACTTTGAAGCAGACGATTATCCTAACATGATCGACTGGGACAACGAAACCATCACCCCTCCACCTATTTTACAGAATTTGACAAATGATGATCTTAAAGTTCGAAATGAACCACTTCAGCTTATTCCTTTTCCCTGTCACAGCCAGGGAGTAGAACATGCTGTAAATGCGGTAACAGAAGCATCACATGATAGAATTGGTTACGAAAACAGAAATTTATTTTGAATGTACTGGAGTCGAGAAAAAGCTACCTGTGTTCCAATGGAAAAGCCAGTGGTGTCAGTAATTTACAATTTTAAATTTCTTAAGGTGAATATTTTGATTTTAGTATGCTTCAATTGATTTTTTAAGTAATATACAGAGAAAGATTTCTTATATATATATATATAACTTTACTTATATCATTATTTACTTTAATCTTTGTCATTTATCAGGTTTTTTTTATTCAAAGAATTGGTTTCAATTTCATTTCAATTCAATTTGAAAAGTGGGGGGGGGGGGATAGCGGTGTAATTACAGTATGTTGTTTAGGGGCCCAAAGGAAACTCCGAGCAGTGTGTAGAATAAGAATACAAAATTTCGACCCCCCCTAAATTACAAACCCTTCTCATGTATGGTTCGCCATACACGCAATGCGGATTCACCAATTCGTCTAGAAATCCTTCGAACACTGGTAGTTGGGCTATGTTGTACTAGGTCCAGTATGCACTTCTCCACAGCAACGGGCCGTCGTGCTACATGTTCTTGGTTTCGTGGAATGATTATCCCTGTTTCC
The DNA here is from genome assembly GCA_023014485.1 of Bathynomus jamesi. NCBI lineage: Eukaryota > Metazoa > Arthropoda > Malacostraca > Isopoda > Cirolanidae > Bathynomus > Bathynomus jamesi. The sequence goes on along the minus strand of JAJOZX010011092.1, from coordinate 97,398 downwards.
TTTAATCTCTGGTGTGTGTCACTAAACACTTGCCTGTTCGGTATTTGGCGTTTCGGAAAACGTCTTCGATGTTCCTCAACTGCCGCTCTGCTGTTACCATCACAGAATCCATAAATGAAATGGATACGAGCGTATTCAGCGGGTGTGAACTGTCGATTCATTTTGATTCTTCAACTTAGTGCAACACAGTGTCTCGTACCACAGATCAGAACCAACTGAAAGAAAAAACTGAGGATTAGTAGTGGTAACTTCGTTAACCGAAACTACCACCAGTGCTGCCACCTATCGAATTACAAGTAGGGATTTGTTGTTTGCACATCTTAAAACATCTGTAGCTCCACAATGGTTGGAAAATTGCACCTATGTTGTATTGACTTTTTTACTCAATATCACCGGGCAAATCCCCCACTCCCCAAAGTATGGCAGACCGGTTGTGAAACACCCTGTGTATCTATGTATATTTTTTCCCCCCCCACTTGGTTTTAATACAAAATACATTTGATCTTTCCTTATTCGTTTTATCTTATCCTAAAAAGCAGACAATGGCAGACAGCATATGGAGGTATGGGGACAAATACAGTATTTTAAATTTTAATGCTATCTCAAGGTGAGTATAACTTCTAAACCACTTGTCCTATCAACTTGGTAAGTATCCGAGAGGATTTCTTTCACTGAGAGGATTCAGAAAATATGGTCGTTTGATGATTTATCTTTATTCAGTAAAAAAATGTCAATTTGGCCAAATTTCCAAAACTGAAATTTTCAAGGTCAATGCGCGACCCCTAAATATTGATCGATTTTGGTAAAAATGGTGTCAGTGTACTTCCACTGAACCAAATCATGGGAAAAACTTTGACCAGCTATAATTTTTTTAAAAAGTGAAAAGTGATCCACCCTAATGCACATTGGCTACGCCAATCCCAAGTCGGACTACTCGATGTTGGGGAACAATATCGACGCGACTGATTTGGAAAAGGACTTGGGTGTACTAATTAGCAGCGACCTTAAGTTTACGAAACAATGTGTAGAGGTGGAAAAGAAAGCCCAGAAACTATTGGGTTATATGAGGAGGCAATTTCAGTTTTGGAACAAGGAGATTGTGCTCTCACTGTACAATTCCCTTGTTCGGCCGCACCTGGAGTATGCTGTGCAGTTCTGGTCGCCCACCCTCAGGAAAGATATTGAGAGGCTGGAGCGAGTGCAGGCGGGGGCCACAAAGTTAATCCCTTCCATTAGGCATATGGGCTACAATCGACGGTTACGCGCCCTGAACTTGTTTTCGCTTGAAACTTGGAGGCTGCGCGGTCAACTGATCGAGGTTTTCAAGCTCTTACGCGGGTTCAACGACGTCGATTTTAGAAGTATGTTTAGTTTAAATGATAACCCAACTCGCAACAATGGTTGGAAGTTGGATTTGAGACGGTTTAGGACTAGTGTGTGTGGGAATTACTTTACGTATAAGATCTGTGACACGTGGAACAGGTTACCTTCAGAAGTTGTGAACAGTTCCTCTGTGGATCAGTTCAAGAAAAGGTTAGACCAAATCTTGCACACTATTTGTGTGTGTACAAAATTTTCCGTGGCACCCGTTGCCATTGGTACCTCCACGGTGTGGGCCACAAGGCCTTTTGAGGTACTTCTTTTCCTTGTAACTCCTTGTAACTCTCTCTCTCTCTCTAAGATGCTCAAAGGAATAGACAGGGTAGATTACAGAAACTTATTCTCACTTAATGCCAATCCGACAAGAAATAATGGGTTTAAACTGGAACTAAAGACATTTAGGACCTCTGTCTGCGGAAATTTCTTTTCTATAAAATAGTTAATATCTGGAACCAACTTCCCTCAGAGGTTGTTTCCAGTCAAAGTGTAAATGTTTAAAAATAGGCTAGACAAGTACTGAACACACTCATAGTTTAAGATTAAAACCTCAGAAAACTCTGCAGGAGTTCGCTTGCACGGTGTCTCTGTGAGCAAGCTAAATATAGAGCTATTATATATTCTCCACTTTCCTGTAAAAATTTCCTTGGCTACTTTTCCAGGGTCAAGGTATTTTCTTCAACCTTTTTTCGTACCTGCCTCTGGCAGGGAGGGAGCGGAGGGTGGGGAGAGAGCCTTCTACTTTTCTATCCAGTTTTCTACTACTATTAGGATAGTTGAAAGAAAAATAAACTTTTAATAACAGGAACCTCCCAGAGTGGACTGAAAGGTCTTTGAGGCTTCCTTGTAACTCCTTGTAGCTCACTCTCTCCCCCCCCCCTTGAACCAACCTACAATGGATCTTGGTTCTGTTCTGTGTGGTAACAGTATTTACTAGAGATGTACTGACTAGTCAGCCTATTCAGCTGACTATTCGTAGTCAGCTATTATTGACTAACTAGTCAGCTTAGTTACTAAATGTTTGCTAAATATCTAATTTATCATTTTTATTATCAGTATTAAGTACAAACATAACCCATTTTATTTAAGTTTCCTTTTCCTTGATATCCACTCTAACTTTGATTCATTAATTTGTATCAATGAATGAGTCTTTCAAACAATGCATTTTATCAACACTAGGATAAATAATATTCTATTATGGTGAAATGACTGATGTCACCATTCAGGCATGCATTATATTTATATGAAACATACCAAGAGCTCTAAATTGCATGAACATTAAAGATATATTTAAATAGAAATTAACGTGTGTGTAGCAGTCATGAAATTAAAATACTTTTCTGCAAACCTAAGAAAGAATGAGTTCTTATAGTCAACCATAATTCGCAGTTGGTACATCTCGTATAACATCAACTTTGTCAGATTATTTAAACCAGTATTCAAAACCTTTTCTGGATCAAAACACCTTAATGCCACCTGTTCTTACATGGCACCCCCCCCCCTCCCACAACATGCAAATTCAAAATTACCCTATACAGTTTCTGCATGGATGTAATAAATAAATAAAAATTTTACTTGAATTTCCTAGATTTTTAATAACTTCTAATTTTTTATTATTTATTTTCATAAAATTTTGGGAAACCTTGGTCTAATGGTGGCATTACAAATTAACTAAAACTAATTATTTTTGAGAGAAGGTAGTCTTAGTTTTAGGAAATTTTTCTGGGAAAATTAAAGTGAGGAAATTTTAATTTGCAATTCACTCAGAGCATTGTGATTTGGCTGGTTGGAGACTAGACTTGAGCTGCAAAGGCCCAGGTTTGACAATCATCATCTCTGCAGCTAGAGCTAGGCCAACCACCTACTCTGTGATTGCCTGGGCTAAGGTGACTTTCAGAGTTCATTCCCACACCCTTCATACAGGGATATGGAGGGGCCAGGTTCTAGATGTTACCATAACTGTTATCTAACATTACAGTTCATCTCATTAATATGAACAGCAAAAGAGAGTTGCTGAAATATATTAATTTTAATTCAGGCAAGCTTTGATTTGCTGACTTCTCAAACCTTGCCTGTACCATGATAGACCTATACTTTGGAAAAGGTGGTATTGTACCAGTAACATTTCCTAAGCATAACTGTAAAAACAAAGCAAAGAAGCTGAAAACCAAACCTGATTGCAGCATCATGAGTTCCAACAACAGATTCAGAGTTGTATTGAGGTCAAACATTTTCAGGGTATTATCTAAACCCCCACTGAAAGCATGGACAGCATCCTATTGTAAAATGAAAAGAATAATAATTAATAAAATTATGCTGAAGATAATTAATTAGGATAATTGGGGATGTCTAAAAAGTAAAATAAGGAAAATAATTTCAATACTACATCCAGAAAAACTTGCCTGATACTGTACCACTAGCTTAGGGTAGCAGCCTTTACGACTGTCATAATTCCACTAATTTACCATGGGTAATAAAGCCTATATATTTTTTTAAAACTAAATTGAACTTAAACCTATTTAGTATTAATAATAATAACAGTAAATTTTGAACTAAAAAATAGCTCTCCTTACAACTGCATATCACACTCACAGTTCACATAGATCAGGGCACTTTAATTGTGAAAAACACAAAAGCTTTATGTTCCAAGTTTGGCAAACTAATTAAGAAAATTCTTGTAGATCTCTAAAAGACCTCGGTTACATGAAATTTTATTATCCATCCAAATGTGGCCACCCTATGAGTGGTACATTTTTATTAAATTAATAATTATAGTAACATTAAATATCACAATGATGCCTGACTATATTTAGTGTTAAGTTCAGGATAGGCCTACCTATCTTAACTATGTTTTAATTTCTAATTAAATCTCTAAATGATATAATACTTTACCTGAAAACAACAATCAAGTACGGAGCTATTATGTTGATATTGGAGTCTCATATTATTGTTCATAACATCATACAAACGAACAGTTTTATCCCATGATGCAACCAGCAGAAACTGAGATGAAGTAGGACCAAATTTTACACTTTGAATACAATCTCCTGGAGTATTTTTCAGACGAAATTCCATTCTTGATTCTCCCATTATGCTTTTTTTTTTATAATTTAAACTACCTAAATAGATAAAAAAGATTAGGGATAGATGGCTGTTAACTTGTTGGATACCGTACCAAATGGTATCATACTTTAATTTCCCAAGGTTTATGGTCTATTATAGTTATTACAGCTAATAAAAAGGGCTTATGATTAGGCTGACCATATTTCCTTGAGACAAAAACGGGACATTGGGATGGCAAAAAAGGGACGGGGTTATGTAATATTCTGTATTCATGAAAACGTAAGTACATAAACATATTGAGCTTACAATTATTCTTCAGTGACAGAACCCATACAAAATGGTACTGTCCCGTTCAAAACGGTACATATGGTCAGCCTACTTATGATCTTATATACAGCTGATTGACAAGGGTTGGTTGTTACTCAAGGTCAAAAGTTGATCCCATGACCTTGAAGTATACAAGACCCAAAAATTTTTACAGAAGGTATCTAAATGTACTTTCAATGTATGCATAAAATGAAAGAAAAAAGTTCAGGTGATATTCCCATTTTTTTTTTAAATTTTCTCATAATATTTTTAAACTAACATTTGAGAACAAAAATTCTCACACTAAACAATGAAAAATATGCTTACTTTTCTTTCTAAGCCTCTAACTGGTAATTTCACCCAGTGTTGAATATGAGTAATTTCAATTAAAACTCTTGTCTGGCATGGGCGCAAGAATTTTGTCAAAAATGCTTATGCAATGCTCTGGAAAATTGCAACAGATTATGTTGTCTGGCTGTTTTCTCTTCAGGAAATAGTATGATGTTTATCAACACAGTATTGGGTTGTGGGAGGGGCATTCAGATTTTACACATAATTTACTTGGGCAATCTTATTCTTTGAGAGAAAAACTGATCCACATTTGTTGACAACAATGGTATCATTCATTTTACCCCCATATGCAACTGTACTTACATATAATCATTTATTCTCAACAAATACTTCATTTTTAAAAGGCTATGTTGTTTTGTCATTTATTTTTTAAAAATATACACTGGTCCGCAAAAGTATTTACAAATTGAGAAATATTATCCAGATATTAATAGTAGCTTTATTTTTTGCAATTTGGTAAAATTTATTTTATGTTAATATATTTTTTATGATAATTTAGGTTATGCAGAACACAAATAAATTAGTAAAAGACTAATTATTATATTAAATACAATATTTTGCCACTTTAAAAGTCATTGTAATTAATTCCCATAGAGTTTCTTCAATATTTTGATAATTTGGTATCGCTAAATTAAAAGTTCTCTAATTTCGAAGTTAGCAGCACAGACTATATGCGCAGTTCAGTGTGCTGTCAGCCTTGATAGGGGAAGGTTCATTTTAATGCTGTTCAATGAAATTTTTACTTATATATTTCCAATTTGAGAGGATAGTTAAGACATGCGAGTTATCTAGCTAAGAGTTAGGAGAATTGACTGCTCTTGTTAAAATGGGTAATTATTCCAATACAAGTATTGCAAAAATGCTGAAGATAAGTAAAGGTACAGTCAGATACCATAAGAAATGTATTACCAAGGAAGTACATGTAAGTTAGTCTGAACTGGAAGAAAGAGGGTTTTGTCAGAGCATGGTGTAAAGCATCTAAAATTTATGGCTTTGGAGAATAGATTTATGACAACAAATGACTTGAGTAAAGAATTAGTGAAAGTGGGAGAAACAAAAGTTAGTGCTGATACAGTAAGAAGGTTAACAGATAATAAAATATTTGATAGATAGATAGATATAGAATAACCTTCATTAATAATAATAAAATAAATAATTTTTTTCAATTTACAATGACATGAATAATTGTGAAGCTTGACTATTTTATTTAATTTAATTTGGCCCTTAAGCTTTAGGCTTCACTGGGCTCTTATTAAAATAAGCAGCAGTAGTTTTATTAATTAATAATAATAATAAATAAATATTATTAATAGTTAAAACATGTATTACAATATCAAACAATATTAATGGACAATATTAAACAATATTAGTGGACATTAATCCTATATTTTTGTTAGTATGCCATTATTAATCATGATTTCAACTTGGTTTTAAACAAATTTACATTCACAATATTTTTTATATTGGCATGCAAGTTATTCCATAGTTTCAATCCAATGAAAATGGCTAGTTTTTGAGATGAAGACAATCTAAATTGAGGTATAACAAGCATTGATCTATTTCTGGTCTGATACAAGTGGATTTCTTGATGAGTTACAAAATATCTATTTACCTATTGCAAATTAATGATTTTGTTCTTACACTTGTAAATAAAAATAAAATGTGCCAGTTTGGTTATAAAATTGAGCTTTTAGTAGGTTTAGCTCTTTAAATAATGCACTAGAGTGATCAAGGAAATCAGCATCAGATAATAACCTTATTGCTCATTTTTGGATGACAAAGATACCATTTAATGCGTTTTAGCTGAGTTTCCCCAAACAAGGGGGCAGTATGTTATATAGGTAAGGAAGAACAAGAGTATGATAAAGAGTCAATAAAACTTGTTTAAGGACTATATTTCTAAGTTTAAACATTATAGCAACGCTCCTTGGAATCTTTTTCACAATATAATTTACATGATCACTCCATTGCAAATTCTTATCTAGCATTACACCAAGAAATTTTGTTACAGTACACTCGTTTATGGGGATTTCATTAACATTAAGTTCATCAAGATATACATTTCTTTTATTAGTAAAAATCACAGGGTTGGCAAAAACCCAACTGGTTTTTTGCTGGGTAGTTGGGTTTTTGTTAACCCTGAAAAAACATGAAATTTGTTTCACTGGTATTAAGGAAGAGTTCATTGGTGGTCAACCATTTCATTATACTGATGAATTCTGAATGAAATATATTCTTAGCTGTATTAACATCTTTGCAAGAAAAAGAGACAGTTGTATCATCTGCAAGCATTATGAAGTTCAGTATATCAGATGAATGTGGAAAGTCATTTATATATAATAAAAATGACAGTGGACCCAGAACTGAGCCCTGTGGCACACCATGTTTGACAAGCACTTTAGTTGAGCAAACCACCTTTACTGATACAAAATGATATCTATTGGACAAATAACTTTTAAACCAATCAATGATTGCTCCTCTAAAGCTGTAACAATATAATTTATTAAGTAGAATATTATGGTCTATTACTCTATTACATCAAATGCCTTACTCAAATCCATAAATATTGATATCATTATTTCTTTGTTCTCCTTAGCTATATTTACATTTCCCATAAGATTTAAAATAGCCATTTCCATTGTTTTATTATTACAGAAGCCATATTGATTTGGAGATAAATTGTAGGATTCTAAATGTCACTGCATTCTACTTTTTACCATTTTTTCAAAAACTTTGCTGAACACAGATAATGAACACACTGGCCTGTAATTTGTTGCTAGTGTAGGATCACCCCCTTTAAAAAGGGGTGTTATACAACCAGTTTTTAGCATTGATGGAAATATTCCTTTGGAAATACTTTGATTGATAATTTTAGCCAAAGTTACAGATATCTTATCTTTAACAAGTTTCAATACAGGTACAGGAATGTTATGAATGTTATTTTTTGTATTTTTTAATTTACCAATAATATTCTGGACCTCAGTAGAGATAGCAGGAACAAAAGAAAATGAATTTAGTGGGCTGGGTGGCATATATTCTAGAGGTGAGTGATCATTATTTATTAATTGTGAGCGAAGCTTATCCACTATTGAAGTAAAATGTGCATTTAAAGAGTGTGCAATAGCAGTATCATCAGTAATTTCTTTATCATCATTTAATTTCATTCTTGAATTTTTCTTAATTTGTTTTCTGAGAAGACTGTTTATGGTTGTACAAGTGTTTTTCATATCTCCTTTATGTTTGGAAAATTGATTGTTATAATAGTTATATTTAGCAATTTTGATTATTTTAGTTAATTTGTTTCTGTATTGAGTATATTGTATTTTAGGAATTTTGCTCTGTAATTGCAATTTGAATAATTTATCTGTTCTTTATTGAAGTGATAATTCCTGGAGTGATCCATGGATTTGCAACACTTTTGGGTGAAACTGTTTTTCTTCTTAAAGGAAAGCAAATATTAAAAATGTGGAATAAGGTGTCATAGAAGAACTGAAACATATGATCTGGGTCATTTAAAGGTTCATCACAGTCAGGTCAAGTATTTTCTACAGCCCCCAATAAATTTTCTTTTGTTAACCTCTGAGAATATTCTGTAATCAATAGTTGTTTTGTCCGCAACCTGAACAATGTTATTGAATATAGCGTAAGTAGAAAAATGATCACTGATGTTAGTGGTTATAATTCCAGAATTTACGAGGGCATTGCTATTTACAAATATATTTGCTAGGGTGACTAAGAAAAAGCCTTTATTGTCAAAGAAAAATGTGATAGCATAATTAGAATTTGCTATTCAATAAAAAGATTGAGATGCTGAGAACTGGTTGAAAATTGTATGGAGTGATGAAAGCAGATTCAAAATTTTTGGTAGTGATAAAAGGAGGAAAATTGTTAATAGACAAATTGGTGAAGAATATAAGAATGAATGCCTTATTCCAACAGTAAAAGAAGGGTGGGGGGAATCAGTGTGTGGGGCTGCTGCTTATCAAAGGGAGTTGGAAAATTACACTGGATCACTGGGAATGAAAATGGACACATGGATCAATAGCAGTGGCAGCTCGTGACTAAAAATTCTAGGGGTACTGTCTCTAAGAATGGGTTGAAATAATTACTGAAATAAAAGGATGAGCATTGAGCAATGAATAAAAGTTTCAAAAGTTATTGAAAAAGTTATTCAGTGAGCTCATCCTTATATTGTTCTTGATTATTTCAATCGTAAATAAAAAATTTAGGGGGGCTGCAGTTCCGCAGTGCCTACCGACGAGCCACCACTGATCAATAGTATGTATGTAGTATATATTCAAACATCTATTCACTAATATTGCAATCCCAGCTGCTAAGAACTTTATGGAGATTATGCAAACTTCATATTTCAACAGGATAATGACCCTAAGCATAGTGCTAAACCACTAAAACAGCTCTACAGTAAGCTTGAACAAGAAGGGTTTAAAATGCTAGGATGGCCATCTCAGAGTCCAGATTTAAAACCTACTGAACATCTTTGGAATGAGCTCAATAGAAAAGTAAGAACAAGAGAAGATAAGGCAAAAAATAAAGATGATTTATGGAGAGTTCTTCAAGAAGATTGGTATAAAATCAGTCCTGAATCATGCACAAAGTTGATTGACTCAATGCCTCAGTGTCTTGAACTATCCAAAAGAACAAGGGTGACCATACAGGATACTAGTTTTCATAAGTTTTTATAAATAAATTTTTACAAAGAATAATATTTTTCTTTTATTAACCTGTTTTATTGTCAAATACAGGTATCCCTCGTTTAATGATTGGGTTACATTCCTGAAAAATTGATCACTAAGCAAGGACATTATAACATGGTTTCATTGGGGATACATTCCTACATGGTGCTTGTGGACAGCAAGGTGGTGGTAGAGAGAGGCACGCAGTGGTGAGTTTGATCCTTGATCCAGATCTAGAGTAGCTTCATATTCATCACTGGATCATGTGCCCTAGTTATCCTCGTAGCAATGTTAGAAGTCACATTTTCCACTGAAACCTTCAACTCAGGAGCCTTCTTGATGATGGTCAAGACGTTTGACTGGGCTAGGCTAAGCGCTCTCATGATGGAGTTCACCCCTTCACCACTCTTGTGGCACTTAATAATGTCCAGTTTAACCTCCAAAGTCAAGGACTTATGAGAGAGCTTAGCCTTACCCAACGATGCAGGGGAAGCAGTCACACACTTACTCATCATTTTCAATGTTCACAGTCATTTGACACTCCAAATTAGCACCAAACAGTCTGCACAATGTTGCTTTGTACTCCACAAAGGCTGTGAATAACACAATGATCACAATCGTGCACAATCTTACACAACGAGGCAGAGCAATGCAGAAGCACAAGTGACTCAAAACACTGGTGGGGTGAGAAGGAAGTATAGGGGGTGGCCACTTAGGGGTGCTCAGGTTGGGAAAGCTGCGCAAAGGAGGATAAGTCCATTTCTGTGCATGGTGGCCATTTTGATTAGATGAATGAAGTTAGAGATGCACCTGTGGACAGGGTTGGCACCCAAAAACCCAATCCAGAACCCACAGGAATTTTCAGTGGGTTTTTGTTTTTTGTTCTGAGATGTTTATTTTAAAATAATGGAAATTTTTCTGATTGCTACATTGTTCAATTGTAGCTAATTAGAATGACTTGGCATGTTCATTATTTCAAGTAAGCTGACTTATAAAACAATTCTTAAATTATGTAATGTGTAAATAAAGATTATGAAAAATTGAAAATTTATTGAAAAGTTCTTAAAAAGGATTTGCACCCATTGTGAACACTATGGGCAATTATTGGATCATTTGACACATTGCTCCAACCATCTTGAATTAAAGTTACAGTAGAATTGACTAAGTTTTTTTCACTGAATCCAGTACCTACTTCATTATTCACTTTGATTAGCGAGTCATCAGATAATTTTTTTCTGCTTGGAGGACAATAGCCTGGTCTTAAATTTTGGACCCATTTAATAAATTCTTTATTCTCTACAACTACAAATGGAATATTTGCTGAAAAGAAAAATTCAGCCATTTGCAAATCTAGTTCTTTTTGATCTACAGTTGTTCTAACCACATATGGCATTATCTGACCTTGTGTTTTCTTGGCTGGAGTAGAATGAAAAAATGGTATGGAAGATTCAGAAGCAGTTGAAATGAATGAAGTCTCACTACTGTGAATTGTAGTGTCATCATGAACCAGGCTTTCATATGATTTGCTTGAAGAGGGTCTACTCTCAAAACTGCCGTGTCTATGTGTAGGAGGAGTTGGTGATGTAGCTGTATTTGTAAGCTTATCCGCTTCATCATCACAAGCCTGTACACATTTTTTATTGCATCGATCTAAATGATGTTTCACTCATTCTATTTTTTTCAAAAATACACATCTGCAGTATTTGCACCAAACTCTATTTGGTTGGTCACTCAACATTTCTACTTCATCCCATTCAGCAGTTTTAAGTCTACCACCAGTATGTGCAGGTCTAACTTTCTCTAGATGATGTTTCACTCTCAATTTTTCAAGTGATACTTTCTTTGCAATAATTGCATAGTACTGTAGTAGGCTGATCATTTAATAAAGTCACCTCATCCCATTCACTAGCTTTAGATCTTCCACCTCTATAACTCTTTGGCATCTTAAAAATTTAAATTTGAGTTAGGTCTAAATAAAGTTGAAATCTGCTGTTAAGAAATAAGGAAAAGATCTAAAATTAAAATGGAGAAAATTCTAATATGTCATTATTATCTCTCATATCTGAACTTTGTGAAATAAAGATGTCTTTTTAATGTATATTGTAGATTAGATAAATAAATTAATAAAATAATAGATATATTAGACTACATAATTATCAACCTTTCTAAAAAAAATTTCAACCCATCAAAAACCCCAAAACACCAGCAAAAACCCAGTTGGGTTGGTTTTTTTTGTGAAAAACCTGGGTTTTTGCCAACCCTGCCTGTGGAGTACCAGAAACCAAACTTTGCCCATCGTAGTTACACTAAACCAAATTTTGGCCAATCATTGTACGAGAAAAGGTGTTAATAAAAATAGATCGCTAAAGCAAGTGATCATTGAGTGAATGATCGTTAAACAAGGGATACCTGTACATCAAATATTATATTACAATTAAATATCTTATTATATATTACAACTTACAATTTGTAAATACTTTTGCGGACCAGTGGCATCATGTTTCACTTTTTCACAGTTAGAAATCAAGATGACTGCAGCTCAAATTTACACTACTACTGGATGACTGCAAATCACTGTGGAGTGTTGGATAGGGAAGCATTGACTGCATTAACTCCCTTTGCAGAAATTTATAAAGATTTAAAAATGAAAGGAAGGCAGCTTCAAATCACAGCATTCCTGAAGCCAGCCTCTTATTCCTACACCTCTAACATCTTAAGTTTCTGTTACATCATTCATGGTAAGTTAAATAAAATTTAATATTTTCTCTGTCTTTATGTCCAATGGTTGTCACATGGTAGTACAGTGAAAAATATTCACACTAGTCCATTCTCACAAGTGTGGGAACTCTATTTTCTCCCATTACTTTATTTACTTGACATTTGCAGATGTGCCATTGATGTGCTGAGAGGGTTTTTGGGAACATAACCAAGGTTGGCCTGATTGAACCTGACCCAGTTGTCCCTGGTGGGTTTTTTTCAGGGGAAAACCACCTAAAAAAATTCTCATAACTTGGGGGAGTGGGGTGTTCCCAAAATAAACCAATGAATGACTAATAAAATAATGTAATAGATTAATTCTTGCACAGTACTCACTACTGAAATATAGATCAATAAAAGATTCCACATTCACACAACTTGACTGAGATATTATAAACATTAATTATTTAAACAGTTTATTTTCAGGCAAAACGTATACCTAACTACCCAATGAAAATACAACTCATGGTAAATTATTTATTTTTGTAATAAGCACTCAGTTATTTAGCTCTATTATTATACTATTTTGGCCGCTCAAAATATGAAACCCCAATAAAAACCCCAAAAGTAGTATTGGGATCCTGGGATTCAAGAAATTTCAATCCTGGGATCAGGATTCATCAGTATACAGGTATGCCCCGACTTACGATGGGGTTACGTTCCGACAAACCTGTCGTAAGTCAAAACGGTCATGTCGAAAATAACCACAATGGTAGTGATGTGCGTTAACATATACGTAGTTCAATCAAAGTAAAATAACAAAACACACAAATTATACAAATAATAGTAAATAGTAGTAGTGAATAAATAGTAAATAGTAGTAGTGAATAAATAGTAAATACGACCAACTGATCGGAATTAAAATTTTTCATTGTTTATTATTTTATTTTATTTATTTAATACGACAGTCATCATCGTAAGTCCGGATGAACGTAAGTCGGGGAGTATCTGTATATGGAAATACCAGAAAATTCTCTATACTAGACTGGGTTGGTTTTTTTTCAATAAAACCCAGGGTTTTGCCAACCTTGAACATTATAACCCCTGCAAATAGCAAGGTATTAATATCGTGTGTGTGTGTGTGTGTGTGTGTGTGTGTGTGTGTGTCATAATTCAGGAATGATAGGAATAATTGTATTTTTTTTCTAATGATTCTTGTACTTTCTAATAACGTTTTTTTCTTTTTCTTTTTGATGAATTACCTGGATGATGTACCAATAAACAAACAAACATGGCACAGCTCCTCATTTTGCCATGCAAGTTCGCAAATACCTTGATAAAATGTTCCCCAACAGATGGATTGGCTGAAAAGGTCTTATTAAATAGCCACCCACGTCACCAGATATCACTCCACTCAATTTTTTTTTTCATCAAAAATTTTTAAAAAAAAAGCACATTAGAAAGTACAAGAATTATTAGGGAAAAAAATTATTCCTATGGTTCCTGAATTATGGGCCACCTGGTGTGTGTGTGTGTGTGTGTGGTGTGTGTGTGTGTATATATATATATATATGTAAAAATGAACAATGAATAATCAATATTCATTTTTACATAAGAACCAAAATTGCCCAATGTGAGTTTGGATAAAATTTTTATTTGTTGCTTTCTATTTTTGCTTGTGTCACAACCATGCAACCTACCATTTCTATGGTTTAAGTTTAGAGTTGCACCGATGTATCGGTATCAGCCATATCGGCCACTTTTCACAAAGTATCAGTATCGGCTGATACTGTTCTGAAAACCAATACCGATACTTTGAATTACTGTTTTTTGAAGATTACAAATATCTAAATATTCTTGCAAAAGTATTTCTTTCCTCTCCTCCATCTTCAGTAGAAAGTGAGAGACTTTTTAGTTTTGGAGGATTAGTTTATACACCAAAAAGAAATAGGTTATCTCCCAATAATGGAGAGCAGTTGATGTTCTTAAATTATAATTTGAGACTGCTCAATATGAAATATTAGTTATTAGGAATTGAATTCTTGAACAAAAGGGTCCAATAGGAATTATAGGATTACCGTATATTGTTTAGAGACAGATGGACTCCCTATTCTTGATTCTAATAAATTACAGCTTTAAAAGGAACATTAAGAAGTCAAAGTATTGCAATGGAACACTAATGACTCTATAGAAACTAGTTATTAGGAATTGAATAGGCTTAATAATTAATAAAAGGAGTACAAATTTTCAATAATATATATATTTTTTTTTACAATGCAATTATTTGGCAGTACTATTGTAGAAACTTTTTTAATTTTCATGTTTTATTAATAAGATTTTCATTTTGTGCAAGTAACCACAAATTGTTATTTTTTCAATATATGGTACTGAATAATAAGGATTTATCAATGTATTATAGATACTATATTGAATTTTGTATTTTTTACACTACAATTGTTGCAGTGGCCCAGTACAGTAGAAAGTTTTTTGTTTTTTTTAATAATATTTTATAGGACTTTATTAATGTACTACATTTATTTGAATTTTGTAATTTTTATAAAACTTTGAAAATACAAACTATTACTTTAATTACACTACTTTATTTATGGAAATGAAAAAACTTTATAATGCTTAACAAACCTCATTAAACTACCGGTATAATTATTGTATTTGAAGAGCTGTATATTAAAAATTTATACATTTTATTGTAGACATAATTTTATAAGTTGTTTGTTTGCAATGTTTTCTACTTTTTTAGTACATTCAATTTTAAACATAATTAAATTACAGGCTCTAGCTATATATTATATTATATTATATTATGAAATTAAATGGAACTAAAGTTGGGATTGGGAAAGGCATTTTAAGTTAATTGATATATATCATTTACTTGAACTTTTATTAATAATCAATTTTAAAACTATTAATTAATTAAAAAGTATCGGTATCAGTCAAAATATTGGTATCGGTGCAACTCTAAGTTGTATCCATATTTCCATTTTTTTCATTTGTTAGAGAATTTATTATAATAATTATGATTTTTATGTTTGAATGTTCATTTTACATGAGAAACCAAAATTGCCTGAGCGAGTATAGATAGAATTTCAATTTGTGCTTTCTATTGCTATTCTATTATGGTTGTCTTGCATCTAACCCTCATCCCTAAATTTTATTAGATCATGCATACACATTGTAGTGGGGTCGTCTTCACTAACATCTTGTTTTCTTCTTGTTTCAGGATTGGCCACTATGTAACCCCCATATTGATGGAGTTAGTCTTGCTTAATGCCTGACTAGCTCAGTAGTTTTGTTTAGATCCATTTTGATCAGTAAATTTTGCCTTCAATGTTTACAAACTGGCATGTTTTTCAAAGTCACAGTTGGCTTGCGATTTTGGAAGTTCTAGCTTGCCAACTCAATTTGTTAAGAAAAGAAAATTCAAGAAAAACAGAGTGCCTTGTGATAATGGACATTGCCTGTGCATAATGGTGTGCAGGTCAAGGTTTTGCTTCTCCATGGCTTAACTATAATAGATAGGTGTGATTGGATTGACCTCAAGTCTAGCTTAAGGATGTTAGGTCCAGTGAGGTCTATTGTGTTGTCTAATTGTACCATTCTAGCATAGGTTAAGTTTTTTTTATCTTTTTCTGGAAATTCCATTTTGTTGTCCAGTATTTTTGTCATTGTAATTGTAAGCACCATTGTATAGCATACCCTTTCAGGGTGTGGTGGGATTCGGATTAACCTAACGGCACCACGAATAAGAATTTTTCTTTTTTTAAGACCCCACGAAACCAGGCTGCTTACCTTGAAGGGTTGTTGGATCCAGGCTCGCTGCCCAGACCCCCGATTCCACGACTGCTGGCTCCTGCCACCAACAGTCTCTTACTTGCCAGAATAGCTTCCTTCTATTAGTGGTTCCTATCTCCGGCATCCCCTTCCTAACAGAACTTAAAGTTCCCTTGGTCCAATAACGGTCTTCAGCCTCAGACAAATCCAGCCTGACTTTAGTTTCCTCTGTTATGTTCTTTATTTTCTCTTGTCAAATTACCCTCTTAAACTATATTTTTTATTATTTATATTTCCACACATGCGCCAATTGGTTCCCCCACTTCTCAAAACTCGAGTTTTGACACACACGCCGACACTTTTAAACCTCAGAAGCGTCTCTTTTACTAAATTTGTTTATTCTTCTTTTCATTTGTTTGTTTGTTTGTTAATACTTAACTCAGTACTTTATTATTCATTTACTAACAGGGTTTTACAAGCGACTGTCCAACTCTCACTCTTTTTCCCATACTAATTTAATAAAACTGTTTTATTCCTCATTCCTTGTTTACAAGTTTAACATTTCTTTATATAACTTATTGTTTAGTCTTTTCATTCATTAAAATATTAACATTAACATATCTTATAACTATTTCTTTATTTATTTGTTTGCTAATATTAATACTTTAGTACTTAATGTTTATTATTTATTATCTTAATGCTTAATAGTTTACTACTATCTTTCTAATTTCTTATAACAGTTATCATTCTTATTCATTATTTGTTTGCTGGAAAGAGAGAGAGAACCATTAAAATCCTTTCTATAACAAATATTTCATTCAAAAATCAAAGAAATTTAATATATAAATAATAATAATCAAGGCCAGGGGGAAAGGGCTGAGAACTAAAAGGGGAAAGGGTTCACCCTCCACATCTTCCCCCCCCCCAAGCTCCTTTCCACCTGTCTTGCCATATAGCCTACACACCTACTATATTACCCTAATATGGTTCTCTCTTCTTTCCTTACAATTTTTATACCATAATATTTATTAACAAATTATTTACATAGATACCCTCTTTTTTTTTCCGAAAAATAATTTTTTCAATTTTCAAATATATATATATATATATATTTTTTTTTTTTTTTTTTTTTTTACAAAAATTTTCAATTTTATTTTTTTTTTTTTTTTTTTTTTTTTTTTTTTTTTTTAAAAATAATTGTTTTCAATTTTAAATCTTTTAAATCATTAATTACATACATGGCTATCATAAGAATAACATATTTACAAATTTACTTTATAAATCATTTATTTATTTAAATTCTAATTCAGTTATTTAATAATCTTTATATTTAACAAATACAGTAAACATTCAAACATTCAATATTTAGGACTAACAGCTGGCTAACAATTACTTTCTCTTTAATAATTTACGTTATACTAAAAAAATATACCTACAATTTAATTTTTTAATAGTTATTTAATAGTTATTTACAATAGTTATTTACAATAGTTATTTACAATACCAGGAATGAGGTTGAAACCTGCAAAGCAGCAAATCACCAGAGGCAGGTATCAGCAGGTCTGGGAACTCACCCAGGCACCTTCCTCCTTCAAGCACAGCCCAGCTTCTGGCCTCAAAATGTAGGCTGCCACCTGGTTGAATTTCCAACCACTCACTCTTTCACACATCATACAATACTACTATTTTTTTTTTTTTTTTTTCCTACAGAACACTACACCAATACTTTATACTACATTACCATCACCACTCCCTAAACACTGTTGCACTTTCTCTATCATTCTAACCCATCTACTTTTAATATCTTCTCTAATACTACTTGTTAATTCTACATCTAAGCTTTTATTCAACACATTTTCTTCTATCTCAAGCAATAACATTCTCACTTCCTCACAAAAATCAATCACATTCATTCTCTCCCTCATTCTTTCATTTATACTTCCTTCACCTCTATCTACTCCCCATTCATCCCTCACACTTTCCATTAAGGTCACAATACTTTGCTCAGTTACACTCCTTTCTCTCTCACATACATTTTCCCTTTCACTCTCAAGAATTGTAAATCCCACACTCTTAATGCCCCCTCCCTGACACAATCTTTCCACTTCTGAGTGAAGATGATTTCCCTTCTTCTCCCCTTCTCCTCCACCCTCGGAAAATCCCAGAAAAGAAAGGCCCTCAAGGTCTGAGACCCCAAAACCCTCAAATGAGAATTCCCCGGATGGACCAGGCTGGCACCATGAACCACCAAAGTCCCGAACATCCCATTCTAACTCTGCCTCACCCGCGGCTGTTCCAGAGTCCAACTGGGAATCCTTCAGCTCATATACTTCACCTATCTGCCTGGCTTTCTCACCTTTCATTCCCTTTCTTCTCACCTTTTTCTTCCTTTTTGCCCGCTTTGACACAATCAAGAACTCCAGATCTGCATCCATCCATTCATCCTGGATTCCCATCATGTTCTTGGTTTCTAGCGCTTTCTTTTGTTCCATCCTCTCACACATATCATACATTGGGTGACATACGATGTACTCCGGAGGTATTCGCCATTTGCGCAACTGCCGATGATGTGCTCTTACTTCTTCACACTGTCCATTCTCTTGCTCCCTCTCAATCACATACGTTACCCCATTCTCCCATACCTTTTTCACCACAAATGGACCCTCAAACTTTTGCGCCAACTTATACTCATTCCTTCTTCCAGCCTCATGCACCTCTTTCAAAACAAGCTCACCAACACCAAATGACCGAAAATGCACACCAGCCTCTCTCCATCTATCACATGTATTCTCATTTAATCGTATATCCTTTTGCACAAACCTTCCAAATGTAGACACATACCTTCTTGGGGAAGTTTGAATGGCTGAGTGGTATGTCGAATTGTAGCACCAGGCAACTCTTGCCAACTCAGCATCCCACTCAGCCCCTTCCCCAATACATACACGCAGCATTTCACTTATCGTTTTCACCGTTCTCTCAGCCAAACCATTCGAAGCAGACATATACGGAGTTATTCTAACATGCTCTATCCCATTCTCACTCAACATTCTCTCAAAACTAGCACCCCTAAACTCAGGCCCATTATCTGTTAAACACTTACGCGGCCTTCCAAGCATCATTGGTAACATACTCTCTCTCATCACTCTCGCAACATGCTCACTTGTTTTATTCTCTAACGCAGCAACATACACAAACTTACTCTTGTGATCGACCCCTACTAATATTCCAACTTTCCCTCTACTCGTTCTCGGCATACTCACAATATCAACCACCACAAGCTCCCACGGTTCTTTCACTTCAATCTTTCGCACTGGGGGGCGGCTATGCTGGGACTGGTATTTTCGCTTTTGGCAACTCTCACAAGTAGTTGCCACTTCTGCAACAACCAGTCCCAGCCTAGGGTGGAAAACCATTCCTTTCATCAATTCCCATAACTTGTTTTTTCCCACATGCCCATACATCCTATGTGTAATAATCACCAATCCTACCATACCCTCAAATGTCATCACTGGCACACTCTCTGTCTCACCCACCTTATTTACCCTCATATAATATAGCACTCCCATCCATACAGCCAACTTTTTCGCATACCTTTTATACTCTTCCACCTCTTTTGACCACTCTCTCACATCTATACCATTATACACATATTCTCTCAACTTGCATATCACCTCATCTCCCTCTTGCATATCTAAAATATCTTCATCTCTCAACACTTCACACTGGTCTTCCACCTCTAACTCAATTGCTCCCACTAACACAGCATCTATACCTGTGCTCGGAAACATTCCCATACTGACCACATGTTCTCCTTCTCTCATTACTGAGCCCTGACCAACATCCACACTCAAGTTCATATTCTCAAGGAAATCAATTCCCAGTAGAAAATCCCAGGGCATTGATTCCCCTTTCAAGACTATGAACTTGTGCTCCCATACCTCTTTACATGCACCTAATCCCACCCTCAACTGCACAGCTTCATGTGACGCGACTGTTCCCCCTCCGATACCACGTATTCTCACACCCACTCTTTCTCGGGATACAGGCACATTCTCTTCATCTAAATCACACAACACTCGCTCATTCACCAGACTGATTTGGGCACCTGTATCCACAAGACCCCTGTAGAGCTCAATAGGACCTTCTGGAACCCTTACAGGAACCACAGAAGGGCTGAGCTCTACCTCATCCACACAGTCACGTATCATCCATGGCCCCTCTAACATACCTACTTCCATACAACCTTCTCCCTCTGACTCTCTCTGTGCAGCTCTAACTTCATCCAAAACCCTTTCCAAATTTTCACCTGGCACTATGCTTTTATACCTCTTCCTTTCACTCACCCAATTGTAATGTACACCACTAATACACTGCAAATGCAAAATCAGGGCTCCTTTCTCCTCGATCCTTTCATCTTTATACACAATCGGACAATCATACCATAATGCACATACACTTCAACACTAAACAATGAGCTGACCACCATGAGGACCTCTTGAAAAGAAAAATACCCGGGCTCCCCATGGCTTTCAGCTCACGTACATAATTGCGGACCTTACAAACACCCATCCTTTCTGGTTTCTTAATCGCTTCATTCATAACCAAGGTCCGCAATTCATTCACACTCCCTGGTATTCTCATTTTTAACCCATCCAATTTCAAATCTTTCAACCCATACCATACACTTTCAAACAAACTGTCGCCACCCCCCCTACTTTCATGCAACTTTACTATTCCCACTGGCAAATACTCAGGGTCGACCACCTCTTTCTCACACCTTTCATTCACCCCAGGTATTCTTGACATCAGGTCAGCCATACAATTCCTCTCCCCTGGCACATACTCAATCTTATAATCAAACTCACTCAACTCAAGCAAAGTCTAGCAATTCTTCCATCCACAACTTTCATTCTCTCCATATATACCAAGGGCTGATGATCAGTCTTTAAAATAAATTTCATTCCATACAAAAATGACTTGAAAGCTTTCACACAAAACCTCATTGCCGCAAGTTCTCTCTCAATTGTACTGTACTTTCGCTCTGCCTTACTGAATGCTTTAGATACATACCCAATTACTCTCCTTCCTTCCTGTCCTTCCTCTCCTGCAACTGGCACAAGCACCCACCCATACAAAATCCACTCGCATCTGTATACAATTCTAGCAAACTCGCTCCTTCACTTAGGTCCGGATAAGCCAACTCCACATCTTTCGCTGCTTCCACTCTCAATTGCTCAAATGCTTCATTCATCTTTCCGTCCACACCAACTGAGTACTACCTTTCATTCCAGTCACTTCGGTCAGGGGTTTCGAAATCCCAGAGCAGCCCGCTATAAATTTCCTCTGAAACTCTACAAGTCCCAGAAAAGATTTAAGTTCACGAACTGTCCGAGGTTTCGGGAACTCCCTGACTTTTTCCATATACTCCCCACTCTTTCGTATACCACTCGAACTCACCTTGTGCCCAGAAATGCCACACTTTCCCTGAACCACTCACACTTACTTGGTTTCACTCGTAGTCCGACTTCATCCAACACTTGCAGTACCTCTCTCATTATCTTCAGGTGCTCCTCAAATGTCTCTGTCATAATCAAAATGTCATCTATAAAACATATGACATTTTCCCTTGCAAACTTACCAAGAACACGATTCATTGCTCTCGAAATGCAGCAGGTGCAGCTGTAAGTCCGAACGAGAGAGCACGGAACATATAATGATTCCTGGCTGTGGAGAAAGCAGTTATGGGACGACACTCTGGCTCAACTGGCATCTGGTAATATCCCCTCAATAGGTCCAATTTACTAAACACCCTCTTTCCATGCAAAGAGTATACACTTTCGTTTATCAAGCACATCGGAAACCTGTCTTTCACTGTCCTTTCGTTCACCATTCGATAGTCCACACACAAGCGAATCCTTCCATCAGGTTTCCGCACAGGCACTATTCTACTATTCCACGGACTTGTGCTCTGTTCAATCACTCCCATTCTCTCTAATTCCTCACACTGCTCTTCTATCTCATTCATTACTGGTGGGGAGAACCGTCTTGGCCTTTGGTAGATCGGAGTCTCATCCGTTAACTGGATCCTGAAGGAGGTAGTTTTGTTAAACGGAGGTCATCATCTCCTCGGGCCAATACGCTCCTTTTCTCCCCTGCCAACTGCCACACCTGCATTCGCTCACTCTCACTCAACTGTTCGCCAACAATCACCTCCTTTCTGATTTGTTCAGTCGTCCATTCCCCCCACATTCTTGCCCTCGTTCATCCGTTTGTATTCCATTTTCTCCCTCCTCACATACTTCCTCAATCACTGTATATGCTCTCCCTATCACATCCCCCTCATTTATTCTCTTTCGCCATGCACCCCATCTTCCCTAGCTTGCACACAATCCATGGTTACTCTCATCAATTATACCATCATACACATGCCCAACTCTTTTCACTTTATAGGATGCATCCATACCATTCACAAAAATCATGCTTCCCTGCCTTTTTCTTCTATTATCACTCACTGGCCACTCAACATGCACCAATGCTGGGGTTCCCTTTTCCAGATTTACACTCTCAGATGCTCTCACCTCGTACCCTTTTATTACCCTCATCCAATCCGATTCACTTCTCCCCACATAGAATTCACACTTACCCAATCATTTTCACTCAATCATACGTCTAGCAGGATGGATCACCAATCGATTCTTTTTCAAAAACTCATACCCCAGAATCATGTCATACTTTTCACTCTCCTTATCAACCACATAAAGCACACATTCTTCCATTTCACACCCCATCACTTTCACTTTAATCTGCACCTCTCCCAACACTCGTACTGGGATGTTCCCAACCCCTTTAATCTCCCCCGTTACTCCCCAATTCACTCTTCCTAATTCATTCTCTTTACACAAACATCCAATTCCTTGCTTACTTATTAAATTAGGTGAACATCCTGTATCCACTAATGCCCTCCATACACTCCCTCCCCATTCAACAGGAATAACCATACACTCTGCCTTTTTCTCACTCGCTCTCACTTCCTATTCACTTGACACCATCCTGCTAATGCCTCAATACACATTCATCATTCAGAGAAGCAGGGACCCCAACCCCAATGAGAGGCCCCTGCCCTATGCGTTTCCCGTACTGGGACCAGCCTCGCCATTTCCAGTGACAGCACCCCCTTGAGGGCCCTGCCTCTGAGGTTGAGGAGCTGGCATGGCTGACACTGGCCGATTTCCTGCATGAGAGACAGGACTCCCTCCCGCCGGTGCGGAGCACCCTGCTGTTGGGCTTGACAGAACCGGGCAATATGCCCAAAGTTCCCACATGCCCTACATTCATACCCAGGTGTTCTGCATTCATACGCCATGTGTCCCATCTGCCCACATGCAAAACACGCACCCACTCTTCTTCTACAGGTCTCTATACTATGTCCCCCTCTACCGCAATATGCACACCCTCTCACATTCCCCATATTCCCTCCATTCACTGGCCCTCTTTGCTCATTCATTGTTGACTGGCCTTGAAGCCCTTGCCTTCTATACGTTTGCCCCAGCATCGGACCATTCATTCTGGGACCCGATGTGGGAGGAGGCCCTGGTTGTTGCATGGCCGACCCTCCATACACCCTTGTGAATTCGTTCACAAAGTTAGCCAGCATTTCCATTGGGTTTTGGGCCATGGATGCTTGGCTAACTGGAGGGTGACCTGGCCTAGTATTTTTAATGCATCCGCATAACTAGGAAACACAGGTACTTGTTCCTCCCTCACCGCTGTCCCCATTCGCACATCTGCTTCCCTATTACGCCCAATCACACTCTCATACACTCGGTCCTCTAACAATTCCAAGATTTCATGCCACTTCAAACGTGTCCCTCTCACTCTTACACACTCTTTCCTCTTAACATTCAAAAACTCTCTCACACTCTCAGGTACTGTCTCAATCAACTTTCTTACCAACCTTTTATTCTCATCTATCCCATCATCTCCAAATTTCTTCTTACCCTCCTTAGGGGTGGAATGCACCATCACCTTGTAAGGTCTTTCTTCTTTCCCCTCACTCACGCTTTCACTCCCTTCTCCTTCCAAGCCCCCTACTGCTACATCCTTTAGATGTGCCCCTTTCTTACTACCAACACCCTTACTATTTTCCCCTTCAAAACCCCCCTTCCCTTCCTTTTTCACTTTCCCATCAAGCTTGCCCTCCAACTCACTCATTCTCTTAACCATTGCCTTTAACCCATCATCCATCTCTTTCTTACTCTCAATCATTCTTTCTTCCATCTCTTGACGACAAACTACTAATTCTTTACTCTGTTCCTCTAATCTACTCTGCAATTTCCCCAAAACATTCTCTAATTCTGCCTTCTGTAACTCTAACTGATGGTTCCTAGCCTTTTCTACCTCTAATGCCTCCTCTATCTCCCTCAACCTCCTTTCTAACTCCTCCTTGGTAGGCATCTCTAAAGATGCTACCCTACTTCACTTCTACTCTATTACTACTACACCCAACCTACAACTACTCTTTCACTCTTCTTCTATACAACCCAACCAGGAAACAACCCACTTTTCTGAGTGGAAGTCCCTGTTCGGGCGCCACTTATTTTATGTGGTGGGATTCGGATTAACATAACGGCACCACGAATAAGAATTTTTCTTTTGTTTAAGACCCCCACGAAACCAGGCTGCTTACCTTGAAGGGTTGTTGGATCCAGGCTCGCTGCCCAGACCCCCGATTCCACGACTGCTGGCTCCTGCCACCAACAGTCTCTTACTTGCCAGAATAGCTTCCTTCTATTAGTGGTTCCCTATCTCCGGCATCCCCTTCCTAACAGAACTTAAAGTTCCCTTGGTCCAATAACGGTCTTCAGCCTCAGACAAATCCAGCCTGACTTTAGTTTCCTCTGTTATGTTCTTTATTTTCTCTTGTCAAATTACCCTCTTAAACTATATTTTTTATTATTTATATTTCCACACATGCGCCAATTGGTTCCACCCACTTCTCAAAACTCGAGTTTTGACACACACGCCGACACTTTTAAACCTCAGAAGCGTCTCTTTTAATAAATTTGTTTATTCTTCTTTTCATTTGTTTGTTTGTTTGTTAATACTTAACTCAGTACTTTATTATTCATTTACTAACAGGGTTTTACAAGCGACTCTCCAACTCTCACTCTTTTTCCCATACTAATTTAATAAAACTGTTTTATTCCTCATTCCTTGTTTACAAGTTTAACATTTCTTTATATAACTTATTGTTTAGTCTTTTCATTCATTAAAATATTAACATTAACATATCTTATAACTATTTCTTTATTTATTTGTTTGCTAATATTAATACTTTAGTACTTAATGTTTATTATTTATTATCTTAATGCTTAATAGTTTACTACTATCTTTCTAATTTCTTATAACAGTTATCATCTTATTCATTATTTGTTTGCTGGAAAGAGAGAGAGAACCATTAAAATACTTTCTATAACAAATATTTCATTCAAAAATCAAAGAAATACAGGACCTTGCCTTTTCCCATCATCAAGAAGTAGCCAAGTTACGCCATTTTAGTTATTTCATTCACTCTCCCCGCAACAGCATTGCATATAACAGGATTGGAACCCATAGTTGTACTTCTTAGTCCTTAATACTAGTGATGGGACGATACCAAAATTTTTAACGATTCCGATTCCAATACCACTAAAAAGTCTCGATTCCGATACGATTCTCAATTCCGATTCCGATTCTCAATATTTTTAAATATAATTCTATACTTGTTTTTCTGGAAATTGTCATATTTTACTCTGGTAAGATTAACTATTTACATTATGAGTATGGTAATATAAATTATAAATTATAATAGATTGGTTTAAAAATAAAAATCAACTGTAAGTTGTAACAATTCATTTTAATCTTCTTGATTACACATCATGGATATACATGTTTTAATGTATAGCTACAATACAATAAAAATAAAATTTGTTATCCTCTTTCATTTAAATTTTAAAGTTTACATTGCAAAACTGGTTCAATTAAAAGTTAAAGAATCATTTTAAGAATCAGAAATCATGGTACAATTCTCTCTATTCCGATTCCTGAAAAATGCTCGATTCTTCCGATTCTCGATTCCGATTAATCGTCCCATCACTACTTAATACCCACTCTTTGTCTCTAATTCATTTCTTTTAAATCCTCCCAATAATGACTTACACTGTACGTATGACATAATTTGAATAACTATAACATCATAAAAGTAACTTAATTTCCTTCACGTTTTCCATACCTTGAACACTGAATCACGTGTTTAGTATGTGGACATCTTCCATATTCGATGTATGGTAAATTCTTTAATAAAAATAAAAACTTCTCTCTATGTCATTATTTATATGTTGTTCATCCATATGTCCATATCTTATCTGGACCATTATCCTATATCAATTTTATTAAATATTCATTTTACTCGTGTCAGCCTATGAAATGTGTACAAAACTTTATGCATCCATACCTGTTAGTTCAAAGTCGCGCAAATACGTTTGCATATATTTTTTTTTATTTTTTTTTTTTTATTATTTCACTCCTCGCAAGATATTCATAAATGCTTATGTAAGTAGTCAAATTCCACTAACTACAGCAAAAGCGAATGCATCTGAGATGAATACCTCCTCTCGCTCTAAGTCAAATTTATAAAACATTATCATGCATTGTTATATCATGTGTGTCATACTATATATAAATATAAAAACACTAAGAATTGTAAGTGACTAATGTACTTAATGATGTAATTAATGTACTTAATGATGTAGTGAATGTACTTTAATGGAACTGTAATCAATGATAAGTGAATGGGAATTAATGGTAACTATAAACCAAAATTACAAACATACTCAGTGATATACTTAAAAATTGTACTCAATTGTACTTCTCCAAAATTATGTCACCCTTTAGAAATGTATACTCGGCGAGAATACGACTTTTTATTATTTTTTTTTTTTATTAGAATCTTTCAAAAATTGATCATGTGTTTAAAGGGGGGAAACTTAACCTTCAAACTGCACTCCCCCAAAAATTTACTTATTTAATTCTTGTATTGTAAAATTCAATCACTCCCTTGTTAGCAGCCTCTCAGCGAGGAGGGGGCAGAGGGCCCCTTGCCTCCTCATTTTTTAGATTCCAGCCTGAGCCATGGGTCAAAAAGGAGTTGAACCTTACCCCTGTAAATTCAGAGAATTACCTGTACATTTTAGTTAGTAATTACAGTAAAAAAAGTTTTTTTATCTTTTCCTTTGAAGCCATGCTCTCAATCCGAGAACTCAGTCAAATAAGTAGAAAAAAATTATTTCCCGATATGTTATAAAGAAGCATCAGGGAATCTTCAGAGAATTTAGTAAGTTTTTCACCAGAATCCTCCGATACACAACAAAAGAACTCGGAGAGTATTATAGATGATGAAACTATCGCAAGAAAATAATCTATTGCTGCCTCCCACCAAGAAAAACCCCCATCAAATTTTGAACCACCCAAGGCCATAGACAGAGGCGTTAATATTATATATCTATAATATATATATATATATATATATATATATATATATATATACAGGGTGGGCCTAAGTTTCCATACATAGGAAAATTTAAAGTTTGTTTTTATGTTTTCAGATACCCTAAGAATATGCGTTTGACGAAAGAGCAAACGAATTGAAATCATACGATGGGGGTCGGGAAGCAGTCGCATGTTGCAATGAACTTTAAACAGACAACATGGAACGAACATCACACACGACACTGTGGCAAAATTATTAACAAGTTTCAGAAAACTGGAAAATGTTGCAGATCAACCGCGAAGTGGTCCAAGACGTACAGCCACCGATGAAGACACAACAGCTACGATACTTACAGCGCTTACACGGAAGTCCCAGAAAAAAAGTACACGATGGTTGTCTGCAGAAAGTGGTGTCAGCAGATCGAGTATCAGGCGCATTTTGAAAGCAAAACAAATGGCATCCATACAAATTGCATATGGCACAGCATTTGAGTGAAGACGACCCGGATAGACGGATGGGAATTCTGTGAATGGGCATTAACCAAAGTGAACGAGGATGCAAACTTTTCAACTAAGATCTGTTTACTGATGAAGCAAATTTTTACGTCAATGGAGAGGTTAATCGGCAAAACATACGTTAGGGAGTAATGCTAACCCTAACTGGCTGAGTCCGACGAAGATGCAAGGTGCCGGTTAAAGTGATGGTGTGGGCCAGGATAGGGGTGACAGAATTATTGGACCAATTTTTGTCAGTGGAAATCTTAATGCCGAAAGGTATATTAACATGTTGCAAGAAGAGATTTTCCCATCCCTGCTAAACGAGGAAGGTAACTTCCCAGTTTACTTCCAGCAAGATGGAGCTCCACCTCATTATGGTCTTCACGTGCGTCGGTATTTGGATTCAGCAGCAGTTTCCGGATGCTTGGATTGGTCGGCGTGGTCCTGTGGAGTGGCCTCCCAGATCCCCAGATCTCACCCCCCTTGATTTCTATCTTTGGGGGCACTTGAAGGCCATGGTGTATCAGGAAAAGATACGAGACATAAATCATCTAAAGGAAGTATCACCAACGCCATTACAAAGCATAACGTCAACTGTGCTAATGCGTGTTCATCAACAGTGGGGAACACGTATTGAAATGTGTTTTCAAAACAATGGCAACCATGTAGAGCATATTATATAAATAAAAATGGTTGTCCATAAAAAAATGTTTATTTTTCCTATGTATGGAAACTTACGGCCCACCCTGTATATATATTATATATATACTGTATATATATATATATATATTTTTTAATCCCAGATCCCAATACCACTTTTAGACATAAAAAAATGGGCCTTTAAGAAATTTTTGGATAATCTAATGCTAAATGCATGCTATTATTGTCATTGTTATTTAATACTATCATCATTATATAATTATACAATATAGGTAGCTTGAAGGCATTTAAAGGACCAATCCTATTAAATGATAACTGTGAATTTCGTTACAATTTTAATAAATAATACAGCACTGTTATTCATTTGCAGCATCAAATTACATTCTAACACAATGGAAGGTATTTAAATGGGGGTAGAGTTAATGCAGGGCTACCGAATGATGTCAAGCAAGTGGAGACTTTATAGGTAAAATAATGGTATTTAGTTTATTTATATAAAAATAGTGAAAGTGGCAAGTAATAATAAATAATAATAAATCTTGAATACTGAATATAGTAACCTTATTGATAAAATAAATAGGTAGTATTTTACAATAACAAATAATTGTCAAACTAGACTATTTATTCCATTTAGAGTTTACAAAGTTTACAAAATGTCACACAATTTTAAATTAAATGATTTATTGTATATTTAGTAGAAAATAAATGCTACTGCTTAAAAAAAATACAGAAAAAGAATAGATTATAAAACTGAAGATGCTTAATGAAATTAGCATATTTTAAATATATAGCTAGTTGATTACAAAATTGATTACTATGATAAAAATGGCAGTAGTGAACTTATACATCAGTTGGAGCTAATGAAGTGCTTTTTTAATGACTTGCAAAATACATTTAGTGATGAAGCTGCCTGATATGCACAGGAATTGCATTCCATACATGTGCTCTTTGAAGATAGTGCATTTCTGTGGTTTCTTGTATAGTTAGGTTTCTGTATAAAATCACTGGGCAATCTGGTGTTATAATGGTGTATTTGATGATTGGGGGGGCTCTTTTAATGGGTGATGTATATTGATTTTTGTCAATAACTTTGAACATACTGACAGCAACACTGAATTTGTATAAATCATTTACCATATTTTTCAGTGTATAAGACCCCTATTTTCAAGGCCTTTTTTTAGGAAAAAAATTATGACCAACTGCCTAGCTGTCAGAAAATGTCCATAATTTTCTACCAGCGAGGCTGACTTTTGTTAAAGCCTCCATCAAAAGTATGGTGATACATTTTCTTTCACCCATACTCATTACAGTATAAGAAAATAGTATTAAGTATACGGGAGACTATGCTATATATTATGAAACATAAAAGTAAATCATTATGCAATACATACCATTTTTCTTGTTATCAGTGGGTTGGGAAGAGTAGAAACTTAGTGTAAAAATTGGCCAAACCAATACACAGTCAGGAGGGACTGAGAGATGATGAATTTTTTGTAAAAATCCATCAGTTCTTCTAGCCCATATAAAAGGTAATATTATGACCTTCAATGTATAGGACGCAGGGTGATTTTGAGACCCCTTTTTTTGGAAAAAAAGTGCGTCTTATACACTGAAAAATACAGTACAGGAATACCCCACTTTACGAATTATTCCGTTCCTAAAGCAGGTGTTCGTAAAGCAGAGCATTATTTCCCATACATATAATGTTATATTTTGGGTTACGTTTTTCTTAAAAAATCGAAAAAAAAGAGGTTATAAAAACAGCAAATTTTGCAGAAAAAAATGTTTATTAACATAGAAATGAAAGCAATGAACAAGAAATAATACAAACGAAAGTAATGAACAAAGAAATACAATAAAAATGTAAGCAATGAACAAAGAAATAGTACAAAACATTACATATGCAAATTTAGTTTTCATTAATACATGTCAGTAGACATGCTTTTGGATTCGTTTCTTCTGATTAACGTCACAGTCTTTACTATCACTCTTTCGTTTTGGCATAATTGATGATGGGTACTGTAATTGCAATGTACGAAAAGAATATCAGTGAAACACTTAGCGTGCGCGAGAGTGAATAAAGCACAAACTCTCTTGTCAAAGCGCACATATAAACTGACAACAGTTGCGTTGCCACAGTGCAAAGTGAGCTAAAAGAGTGCTAACTTGGCACCGCTGTAATGCAGAATACGTAATAGAGTACAGTACAGTATGGTATGCGCGACGTAAGCATATTATTTTTGTCTTAAAATCGAGCTAACTAAGCACTGCTGTAATGCAGAATATTAGATTGTGGTATGTGCGACGTACACATTTTATTTTTGTCTTTTATATTTCTTCATTTAATTTTTTATTTAGCGCAAATACAATTTCGTAAACCCGGGGTTTCGTAAAATGAAGCATCGTAAAGCGGGGTATTCCTGTAGTTTTAAAATAATTCTCTTTAAACATTGGGAAAATATGACTTTGTTGTCATTATTCAAGAGAGTTCACAGACATTTTATGAATTACTTCCAAAGTAGGTTTTATATATTTCTTTGAGCTACCCCAAGCTGTAATGCACTATAATAAATGCGGATGGATGAAGGAATAATATAGGGTAAGGAATGCATTTTCAGGAAGGGTTTTTCTTTTTTTAAGTTTAAATAATATAGAGAGAAATCTTGATATTGTTGTACATGATTTTTGAAATTTAGTTTTTCATCTAAATTAATGCCAAGTATTTTAACCTTGAGCATTCACCCTTCCAAGATTAGTATTCCCAATTTTTATTCGACAGTTTGTATTTACAGTATATGTTTTGTGGTAATCATTATACAAGATGACTTTGTCAGGCTTAATAAAAGTTTATTAGCACACATCCATTTATACACATTTTCTAAATGCCTGTTTGTTTCATTAATCAGAAAGTCTGTATTATGATGGGAAGAAGTAAGTGTGGTATCATCATTATTGAATAACCTTTATTAATAAAATAATTACAGTTCCTTGTATGTTTACCAGTGACATAATTGTGAAGCTAGACTATTTATTTTTTATTTAATTTGGCCTTTAAGCTTTAGGCTTTACTGGGCTCTTGAGCAATTATTGAGCTAAACAAACTTTTTTTTTTTTTTTTTAGAAGTTAAGATTATATGGAAGAATTTTACAATTGGTGTAGTTTGTGTACCATAGTGTTAAATTAATCCCAGATCCTAAAGTAAAAAGTGTTAATGGTTGCATATATGTGGCTGTATGATGACAGAAGTGAAGTGATGTTGCAGGCCTAGCAAAAGAAGACAAAATTCAATCAAAATTAAACAAAAGAATTTTTACTGATTTTAAGCTCTAAATCATAGTTAAATCCATCATAAATTATTTATATTTGAGAAGAAACATTTGCATGGACTTTGGTGTATAGTGCATGGAGCAACCAGAGGTGGGGAGTCGGAGTTGGGAGTTGGGGCTTTTTTGAAGTCAGGAGTCGGAGTCGGGAGTCGGTAAAAACGACCAACTCCCGACTCTTTGATTCAATTTCTATATGCCAACAATTTACCAGAATACTACTCTGCCCAAATATATCTTCCTGAACTAATTCTAAATTCACATTTCCAAATTTGATTTATTGTTCTGGTAAATCTTAGCAAATGAATTTCATATTTCTATTTTAGGATACTAGGTACCATATAAAATTTAGCAATATATTAATTATTTATTAATTTAATTAGCCCCTATTAGTAATGAGTCGTGGGCCTAGTAGAAAATCAGCAGTCTTTCAATATTTTAAGCTAAATGAGGGATGAAAGTAGTTTTTTATTTGTCAAGTAGAAAAGGATGGTAAAGAGTGTAATGCAAAAATTAGTGCTTACACTGGGAAACATGCTAATGCTCCAACTAGAGCCTCAAACTTGAAACACCATCTACGAAACAAACATCCCACTATTTATAAGGTTGTAGATCAGCATAATAAGGAAAGAGTCGGGAGTCGGAGTCGGTTTTTAAAAATACCGACTCAGGAGTCGGGAGTTGGGAGTCGGTTGTTTTTGGCCGACTCTCCACCCCTGGGAGCAACCTCAGAATAAATTTGGATTTGGTACTGATTTTGATGAATAATACTTTTTAAGCTGTCAAAATGTAATGTAGCAAGTTTCAACAAAAAATGTTCATCCAATGTAATCACAGGACAAAGTTGAAAATTTAGTTTTTTTGCACATGAAATTTTTAACATGCATTTTTCGCATCTTTTTTTTTAACAGCTCACATAGCACTTTGTTTCTTATAATTTTTTTTCATATTCACATACAATATAGTTAAGGGGTTGGGTTTTAAGATATCACCAAGTAAATTCTGATTCCTTTTTGACTTATTATTTTATCAGCAGTGGTTCTAATAGCCCAGCAGCTCAAATGGCTCAATTCGCCCCATGTGACACTACACTTCTTTTGATACATTTGCCATATTAGCATGTATCAATTTGTTTCTATATGTACACCAGTTTTTATCAATAAATCAAATTTTAAATTTAATTTTTTTTTACCAGAAATAAACACTTATTATTATTACTACAGTGGAACCTCGACTTACGAATTTAATTCGTTCCGAGACCCTGTTCACACCTCGAATCCATTTTTTCCATTGAAATTAATGTAAATTTAATTAATCCATTCCAGCGCCCCAGATAATTGTACTTTTAATGCTTTGTAAGAGTTTATAAAGAGAAAATATAAGAGAAAAAAATTATACTAAATTTAATAAGCTGTATAATTTTACTGTACCTTTGTGGAGGATAATCGCTGGCATGAGTGGATGGTGATGAGGAAAGGAAGGGGGAGGGAAGTTACTGTTTGGAAGGAGAGTCCCCTTCCATAAGAACACTGGGCACCTCTCCTTCAGGGGTTCTCTCTCTTTAATTCAATGGTTATTTTAAGTTTTCTTTTTTCACTGCCACTATCACTCTTCACTTTCTTGGGAGCCATAATGAAGGGCTTATTAAAGCAATAAATGAAAAATCACGGAGCAAATATGCGAGAGATAAAGCAATAAACAAAAAATCACGGAGCAAATATGCAAGAGATAAAGCAATAAACGAAAAATCACGGAGCAAATATGAGAGAGATAAAGCAATAAACGAAAAATCACGGAGCAAATATGCGAGAGATAAAGCAATAAACGAAAAATCACGGAGCAAATATGCGAGAGATCCACTCGCAATCAAAGCGCCGGGCGTATGTTCGTATGTCGATTTGGTCGTAAATAGAGGTTCCACTGTACTATTATTAATGCCCCTGTCTGTGGTTATGATACATGTCCAAACTTGCCTCCCATCCACAGATATAAAAAATGCAAATGTCATGCTAAAAAAAATTGCTCACTCAGCCAATTTGGCACCCAGGCCACAAGCACCCCCTTTTCCCCCCCACTACACCACTGGTAATAAGGTGAGGTGGTGGTGATGTGGACAGTAGAAATTCTGGATCTGCAAGCTCACTGGCTGCTTGTGGTTCAATTTCACTTTTGGGGTGGCAATATTCCTCATCCAAAGTCCAATCTTTTGGTGGCTTAGGAACTGGCAGGGTTTCATTACGAGGAACTAGTCACAAAGTTAATGGTAGGTTTGGGTATCATATTGCATGTTTGGATTTTGAAGAGAAATGTCATATATTTGTTAAACAAAAGTAGCAGTCACTAACATGATCTTTTGGCTCTCTCTGACTATAGGAACAGCAAATGGCATTGATGGCTATGAACCTTGTAACCACACTCTTAAGATCCTTGCACATGAATTGCAACATATGTAGGGAGCCCAGCTTCTGTCCTGATCATCCATTTTGCATCCAAAATATAATTCATATGCCTTTTTAACCAGAGGGATAAAATGTTTGTTTTGGGGATTTCAATGTTAGTTCACACACACACACAAAATAAATCAGTACTGTTTACATATTTTCTAGACATTATTGAAGTTAAAATGCGAAAGCAATGAATGTTTTTGACAAAAAAAGTTAATGAACACAGTAGATCCAGCAGAAAAGTAACAACACCAAACATCAGCAGAGCACCTGAAACAATGAAAGAAAATAACAATTTTCCACTTGGCAGCCACTGTGAACTCACCCAACCACCTTTAGACCAACCACAGAACAACACAACATTTTGAATAACCAATCAGTGAACAACATGCGTCACAATAATGAAAAATAACCATAGGGCTATTCCTTTGCTTAGCAGGTATGTGATATAATTTGGATAATTTTTGTGAAACAATATGTAGTTTTCTGGAAAAATGGTGGGTGTAGAGAAAAAAAAATAACTCGTAATCAGCACATCAAAATAAATATAAATTGGCATAATTTGTGCAAAGAACAGAAATTGTGTTGTGCAGTGTTATCTGTAGAACACAAATATAAAACACCATATACATAAAAAGTTTTGTGAATGATGCTTGAAATTTGGGTGATAGGATGGTGGAATTGGACCCAATCAGGGAGCAATCCCTTAATTTCAAAAGGGGCATTGATCAACTCATTTCACATGAAGTAGCAGAAGATTACAGTGTTCTTTAAACAAACGTGTTTCTGCAGGAGCTCCCTCAACTTCCACCACCTCATCACAAGAGGAGGAAGCTGATGATCTTCCATCTAATTTGTAAGTGTAGATTACAATACTATTAATTACTAAATTTTATATTTATATTAATGTTCTCTCTTGTATATAATTTGTAAGTAAATACTATTAACTACTAATTTTGCATTTAATTATACTTTTTTTTATGAAATTAGGTTATCAAATCTTGGTCCCAGGTTTTTATCCCCCTTATTTTCCATAGACTTAATGTTCCAGATTACATGAATCCAAATTAAGTGAGGTTTTCCAGGAACATATCCTCTGTATAATACAAGACCCAGCAGTATATATTATTGATGCAGTAATCCGAGATCTCGATGATTCAAATCACAAATTGGGAAAGAAGTTTGTGATGTAAGGATAATTCATGATTTTCAATAATTTGATTAGGCCAGTGCATGAGAATTAGTGTGCCAAGTTGTGTGGATGTGTGTGTGCATGCTTATTTGCTTAAAGAATGCTTTTCAAGTCTTTCTGTTGGAGTGGGGGGAAAACACTATGTTGAGGGATGGACTCACTGATAGAGTTGGGTGCCATCAGAAGCATTCTTGCCAAATTATTTCTCATATAGCAGCCAAAGACGCTTGATTTTCAATTTTGTTTGCTAGGTCAATTAATTATGCAGAAGTACCAGATGAATGAAAAAAAAAGGGATCAATGAAAGAAAGCCACCCCTAGCCTTCTTTAGTTAGCTTTATAAGGCTAACGAACGAAAATATCACAACTAACCTAACCAATCATTAGGTAAACTGTATGCCCTTGACAATTGGTTAGGTTAGGTCATTATATTTTTGTTAGTTAACCTTATAAAGCTAACTAAAGAAGGCTGGGGGGT
Organism: Bathynomus jamesi; assembly: GCA_023014485.1. Lineage (NCBI taxonomy): Eukaryota > Metazoa > Arthropoda > Malacostraca > Isopoda > Cirolanidae > Bathynomus > Bathynomus jamesi. The sequence continues at coordinate 60,999 of JAJOZX010011092.1, read as the reverse complement.
GGCTTTCTTTCATTGATCCAAAAAAAGCTAGTATACCATATTTGTCAGCATATGAGAGACTTTTTCTCCCCAAAAATGTCTCAGAAAATCACCCTGCATCCTATATGTGAAGTTGCGGTCTCCCGTAGGCTAAATTCTGCTTAGCCCAACTTCAGAATTAAAAATGTTATCATTTACTTAAACACATTATTATTATATTTTTTTTAATAACTAAAAAAGGAATTATTGTAAATATTAAAGCTGGATTTATAACTACTGATAATGATATTATGAGATGATTATTGTCTGTATGGCACCCAACTATTCAGAGCTAAGCAGTAACCATTTCTGAACTCTTACAAACATAACTATCTATTAATGTTGAGTACCAATAACACAAATTACTTTCTTGTTATGCAGATTTATTTACTTAAAACAATCCTGCTTTTAGTGGTGTGCTTTTTTGAATTCTGCTATAAAGAATTAAGTTATACGATTCATGCAAGATATTTTCACTGTAAATGACTACTTCTGCTATGCTGATCTCATGCTCCATATCAGTAGAAGTAAACATTAAATACTTAAATACACACAAGTTTTTTCCTAAATATTCCCTGCTGAAATGTGGGTGCATCTTATATGCCTGTGCATGTTATAAGCCATCAAATACAGTAGTACCCATTTACAAAAAGGGTAGTAAGGAGGAGGTAGGAAATTATAGGCCTGTTTTGTAGGAAACATACTAGAAAGAATTATAAATAATAATATTCAAGACCATTTGAGAATTTTAATCTTATTTCAAGTTCACAACATGGATTTAGATCGGGAACGTCTTGTTTGTCTAATTTCTTAAGACTTTTTAGAGTTTGTAACTGATCTGGTAGCTAGATAAGGGAAATGAAGTAGATCTTATTTATTTGGATTTTAGTAAAGCATTTGACAAGGTTCCACATAGGAGAGTTCTATATAAATTAAAAGCTCATGGGATATTAGGGTCAGTTATAAATTGGGTACATAAATGGTTGGAAGACAGAGAACAGAGTAATTCTAAATGGTCATGAATCTGGGTGGCAGAAAGTGAAAAGTGGGGTACCACAGGGATCAGTTTTAGGACCATTACTCTTTATTTTATATCTAAATGATTTGGAGAAAGGAGTAGGTTGTCAAATTTCTAAAATTGCAGATGATACAAAAGTAGCTGCTCCAGTTAAATATAGAAAAAATTCTTCTAAACTGAAAAAAGATCTTGATAGATTAGTTGCTTGGGCTAGTAAATGGCAGATGGAATTCAATGTTCAAAAATGTAAAGTCATGCATTTTAGTGGAAATAATGAAAACTTCAGTTATGAGATACAAGGTAACTGGTTGGAGGATGTTAGAAAGGAAAGGGATCTTGGCATTATAGTTTGTAGTGATTAAAATTTTCTAAGCAGTGGTTAGAGGCTAGAAATAAAGCAAATAAAATGTTAGGTATCACTGGTCAACAAAGTTTTTGTCACAGAGATATTTTTACTTGAACCATGTGTAATTTTTTACATTGATTACAAAAATGAAAAAAAAATTTCTATCACCCGCAGTTTTAGAGTGACACACGAATTTACATTACTTAGGATTTGAGTGAGAATAGGAAGGGGGCGGGGTCTGCCCCTTCCTTTTTCTCTGCTTATAAGTTGCTACACATCACTGCTGACTTTCATTTGTCAGTTACTCATTTGATTTCACTCAGTGAACATCATGCGTTTTATTCGTGATTTTCCTTAATCATTTTTTGTGTCAGTGCATTCGTACTGTTTCATGACAGAATGACACGCAAGTGTGTCAACCATCCAAACTGCTTCTGTTATGTGTGCAGAGAGTTAACACTTAAATGTCAAAGGTGAAATTTCACCCCTCTCACCAAAAAAGCATACAAACTTTATTTTGGTTGCAAGGTAGGGGATCAGAAAAAGACGTGGGCACCTCATATATGCTGTATTACATGTTTAAGACTTCTGACAGGCTGGCTAAATGGGTCTCATCAAATGCCATTTGCTGTTCCGATGATATGGAGAGAGCCGAAAGACCATTTAACAGATTGTTATTTCTGCTTAACAAATATACTAGGCATTACTGCAAAATCTTAACATGTGGTACAATACCCAAATTTACCATTAGCCATAAGGCCTGTTTTACATAAACATTTGCCAGTACCAAGGCCACTGGAAACGTGGAGTTTAGATGATGAAAATGAAATTGATGACAATGGTAATGATGAAGCTCAACATGGTTTACTGATGGACGATGTTGATCCAATGTTTGAACCATTTTGTTCATCAACAGAGCCTCACTTAATATCTCAAGCAGACCTGAGCAAGCTTGTCTGTGATCTGAAATTGTCAAAAGATCAATCCGAACTTTCAGCTTCCAGGTTGAAAGGTTGGAATCTTCAAGAAAAAGGCACTAAGATATCTTTTTACCGCAAGCATCAAAGAAACTTTCTACCCTCATGAAAACCCTTGGCCAACAACATGATCCAAACAAATGGTGCCTATTTATTGATTCCTCGAAGCTGAGTTTAAAAACTGTATTACTTAGTGATGGGATGATACCAAAATTTTTAATGATTCTGATTCCGATTCCGATACCACTAAAAAGTCTCGATTCCGATACGATTCTCGATTCCGATTCTCAATATTTTTAAATATAATTCTATACTTGTTTTTCTGGAAATTGTCATATTTTACTCTGGTAAGATTAACTATTTACATTATGAGTATGGTAATATAAATTATAATAGATTGGTTTAAAAATAAAAATCAACTAAGTTGTAACAATTCATTTTAATCTTCTTGATTACACATCATGGATATACATTTTAATGTATAGCTACAATACAATAAAAATAAAATTTGTTATCCTCTTTCATTTAAATTTTAAAGTTTACATTGCAAAACTGGTTCAATTAAAAGTTAAAGAATCATTTTAAGAATCAGAAATCATGGTACAATTCTCTCGATTCCGATTCCTGAAAAATGCTCGATTCTTCAGATTCTCGATTCCAATTAATCGTCCCATCACTAGTATTACTCCATAATGGAAATAAATACCCTTCAGTTCCATTAGCACATGCCGTACATATGAAGAATCATACGACAATATGCACCTGCTTGTGAAACATATCCAATATGATAAATACTCTTGGCATATCTGTGGAGACTTGAAAGTGATTGCACTTCTTCTTGGTTTACAACTGGATTATACGAAATTCTGTTGTTTCCTCTGTGAATGGGACAGCAGAGCACGGGAAAGCCATTACTCAAAGAAACAATGGGCACTTTGACAAGCATTGATTCCAGGCATAAAATCTCACCAGTTCACCTTCTTAATCCCAAAAAGTTATTTTGTTAAGGCTATGGATCAAAATGGCGGGGGGGGGGGGGGGGGGGGGGGGGTCTCTACTTGAAACAGAAATTTCCGAGGATCAGCGAGGTCAAAATCAAAAAGAAGGGATATTTGTGGTCCCGCAAATTAAAGAAATCATGAGACAGAACGCGTTTGATGAAACTCTAAGTGAAGTTGAAGGAGCAGCTTGGAGAGCATTTAAAGTAGTGAACACAAATTTCCTCAGAAACTTCAAGGCCAAAAATTAAGAGTCACTTGTTGAAGAACTTGAAGGCCTACAAAGACGTGGGGTGCAACATCGTTGAAAATTCATTTTCTTGACTCACATCTCAACTTCTTCCCAACAAACTTAGGCGATGTTAGTGATGAGCATAAGGAACACTTTCATCAACAAATATCCACGATGGAGAAGCGATACCAGGGCAAGTGGAGCCCCAGCATGTTAGATGACTACTGCTGGACATTGTCAAGGGATGGCCCAGAGGCGAAATACAAGCGTAAATCATCAGTAGCCACATTTTAAGTGAATTCAATATGCATTTTCTACTTTCATATTGCTATTACACTTATAAATTAGTCCAAATTTCATTTTTTATTCACTCAATATTGGTGGGTGATAGAAAAATTTTGAGGCCATTTTTGAACTCAGTGGTAAAAAACCTATAAGATCCACCCATTTTTGTTCATGTGACAAATAAAAAGTTTGATTTTGTCGACCAGCGAATATTAAGAGGAATGTTAGTTACAAGAGTAAGGAAGTCCTCTGTAAAATATAGTTCTTAGGTTAGGCCTCACTTAGAATAAATACTGCATTCAAGCTTGGTCCCCTCACCTTAGACATGATAGTGATAGCAGTATGCTTGAAGGTGTGCAACATAGGGCACCAAGCTTATCCCTAACCCAAGAAGATTGGAATAAAGGGATAGATTAAAGGAATTAGGTATGTTTATAGTTTTGAGAGACATTGTACAAGGGGAGATATGATACAGATGTTCAAAATGTTTTTAAAGTTTATACAATTTAAAGGTATGTAACTTATTCTCACTAGATACTGATGGGATAAACTCTCAGGCATAATAAGAAAATTAGAAAATACTTGTAGACTTGATCTACAAAAATACTTTGTCATAGTAGTAGATTTTTGGAATGACTTGCCATATGATGTGGTAAACAGTAGCTCAGTTAATTTTGACACTTTTATGAGTGAAAGATAGTTTGTAGATTGTATATAATGTATATTCTTTGCTTTAGTTATATAGGCTACTGTGGTAGTAGTAAATGGTTATATATTGATTAGCTGACTTAAGTTTGACATCTTGCAAAATTTTATTATTATTAAAAAATGTAGCTCATGACTTGGATTACCTCGATAGGCCTGAGTAGCTTCATGTTTTCCAAATGAAATTTAATGCAATATACAGTCGGCCCTCCATATCCGCGGATTCAACCAACCACGGATCAAAAATATTAAAAAAAAAAAATTTCCAGAAAGTTCCAAAAAGCAAAACTTGAATTTGCCACGCGCCAAGCACTACGCTGAATCCACGCGAATGAAGTGATGTGTAGGCATACCCTGCTGTAGCCTCCCGCCATTTCACAGATCCTCGGTCTCTCTCCAGCACTCGTTGTTTGAGCATTGTTCGCCTCGTGTCTCGTTCATTCGCTACTTATGTTGTGTGCACCCTTTGTTTCTGTGAAAAAATGGCTCCTAAAAAGCAATTAAGTGGTCAAAGCAATCCCTCAAAGGCTAAGGCGGCTAACGAAAGCAATCTGTAAGTGTTGAAAGAAAGAAAATGTTACGTTGTTGCTGACGTGTACTATGTAGTTAGGCCTACGATGGTTGCATCTGTACTGAACATGTATAGACTTTTTTTTCTTGTCATTATTGCCTAAACAATACAGTATAACAACTATTTACATAGCATTTACATTGTATTAGGTATTAAAGTAATCTAGAGATGATTTAAAGTATACAAGAGGATGTGCGTAGGTATATGCAAATACTACGCCATTTTATATAAGGGACTTGAGCATCTGCAGAGGGTCCTGAACCAATCCCTGCGGATAACGAGGGACAACTGTACTTAGCAAAAAAAATATACACTCAGACCCGACAAAATCAACATGGTATTTGGCTATTTTACATACATATAACCTTTGGTAACCTTTGGTTAGCTCTGCTTGAATTGTTCATTCTGACGAAGGTCAAGCTTTTCACTTCACCTTAGGCTACAGTTTAATATGGAATCCAAACCACATCCCACCAGCAGCCCAGCATCTTAACACCTAGGCATCTAGGCCATATATATATATTTTTTTTTTTTTTTAGTTCAGGAAGAACCGATTCGCCTCTATTTAAAGGGCATATCTCAGCGGAAAAAACAAAGAAAAAGTGAGAGGAAAGACAGAGGAAAAAGAAAGGGTGGAGGGGACAGTCGAAGTGGAAAAAGACCAAGGATGACAAGGACTGCAGGGTCGAGCCCCATCATCCTTGGGTGCTATATATATATATATATATATATATATATAATATATAGGCATCCCCCGTTATACGATTGGGATGCGCCACTAAAAACCCCATCGTATATCGAACGATCGTATATCGAACGATCATATATCGAACTGAAGGCCTTACGGGAAAAATAGGGATACGTTCCCAAACATTCTGGAAGACCCCAAAATTTGCAGATGGCGCAGATAAGGGCAGTGGAGAGAGGCATCCTGCGCCTGTTCTGATCCTCTATCCAGAGTTGAGAAGCCTCTCCATCTCTTGGATAGTTGAATCCTGGCTCTTCATTAGCTCCCTTGGCAGATAACGACGACACATTCTCGCCAGCTGCCAGGATCTTGTCGGAATTCTTGATCACTGTCGACACAGTGGACTGAGCCAGTCCAAGAATCTTCGCTATCGAATTAGCCCCTGTCCATTCTTGTGATGCTTGACAATGTCAAGCTTAACCTCCAAGCTCAAACTCTTGCGAGGCTTCTTAGCAATACCCGAAGCACCAGCACTTGGCCTTTCTGAGACATGCTTTCAAGTTGGAGATCGTTAACGCGAAATAAGGCAATCGTAAGTCGAAAGATGGGGTACTTTTTTAAAATTGTTAACGCAGGAATCATAAACCGAACGATGGCCACCATATCTCAGACATGGGGTTGATTACACTGGTATGCATATGAAATTTTTTGTCTGCTGTGAGGGTTTTTTCACTCATATTATATAATTCAACCATGCTGAATTCGAAAATGACATTGGTTTTCCTCAATCAGGTCAGGTTTTTTCTCTATTGGCCATTTATTATAAGTCCAATTTATCCCAAATTTATTGATTTTTTTTAGCTTAAACACTGTAGATACGAGTAATATTATAAGAAACACTCGTGAAAAATGAAAACATTGTGTGAATAAATACTTTTATTCATACAATGAATATGGAAAAAAGTTTATTGAGGAAGGAATGAAGTTTTTTTGGCTTTCCGTCTGTGTTTTTCTTCGGGCACGTCTCGCTTCAAACACCAGCAATAGTCCACCAGCATATTGATATCCCAGTTTCCCTGGTACCTCTCTTCCATTATTTTGATATCTGGTGAAATCGTTCACCCTGTTCCTCACTATAATCCCCGCAATTTTCAGGAAAATAGTCCAAGTGGGACCACAAAAAGTGCATTTTTATGGACATGCGTGACCATGAGCTTTGAAAGCTTCCATCAAGTTTTCGATAATGGACTCGTATTCTGGACTTCTACGCTTGCCAAGAAAATCAGTGACAACTGATTTGAATGCCTGCCAGGCATTCTTCTCAGTGGAGTCATTGCATTTTCGAACTGAGTATCCTTGATCAAAGTTCGAATTGAGGACCATCAAAAACCCCAGCATTTAGTTTAGCATCAGATATATGAGGAAATTTACTCTCGAGATATTGGAATGCTGAACCCTCCTTATTCATTGATTTGATGAAATTTTTCATCAAGCCCAGCTTAATATGAAGTGGTGGGAGCAAAATTTTTGTTGATGGTAGAAGGGGCACTGAAACGACATTATGCGACCCAGGTTCAAAATTCTCTCTGGATGCCCATTCACGCTGTGCATAGTGCTTCTCATCCGCTCGGCTATCCCATTTGCAGAGGAAACATGGTATTTCGTGTATCCCTTGCATTCCCAATACAAATGCCACAATCTGAAAAAAATGAAAATATTTAGAGAATTTGTTCTATCAGATAAAAAAAATCTATGCATTGGACTATCACTTCTGTGGGGAAGTTAAAGTGTTCTTATACGCTCTAAATAACCTTTGGAAAAACAACATAGTCAATAGCAATGGTTTACTTATGATATTAGTATTACCTTCAAATCTCCACAGATCCTCCAGTTATGTGGCCGTATACGAGAGCATCCAGTAAAATTTTCATGTTATCGTAGCTCTCAGTAAGTTGTACGGAATGTGCTACAGGGACTGATGCAACCCTATTCCCAATGTTGAGAAGTACTGCTTTCAAACTTCGTTTAGACGAGTCTATAAATAGCCTCCATTCTGATGCGTTATATGGCAGGCCCAAGGATTCGATTAGCCCTCAACATTGCGCAGTACACTAAGGAAGAGGTATTTCGTGCACTGCAAAAAACTTGCGGAATTCTTCCTCTCGTTTCCTATATTAGGAGAATGTTGTTCCCGGAGCCAGCAAGTTGTCCTCTCGAAGTCGTGAGCCAAGATCTCGGCAGCTAATTTGGAAAGTCCTAAATCCTGGAAGATCATTAAGTTTGGCCTGGTTGAGAGGCCTCGGCTCATTTGAAGCGGTATTTTGAGGTATATACGACTGGGACTGGTCATTGATTCATCATCAGAATCATCAAAGTCCAGGGTTTGAGGTGGGTAGGGTATCGGAATTCCAGGACCATGGGGTACAGGTCTCATAGCAGAAGGAATGTCAGGGTATACAACAATGTGTTTATTCTTCTTGTTAATCCTGAAAATAGAAACACAGAAACATGGATATAAAAACTTGCATATGAAATAGAAGCAGCATTCAGACAGTGGTGGCTCGTGAGGGAAGGCTGCGGTCTGTAAGATATGAAATAGGTCGATGGAGTCTGTATATTTTCTTTCTTTTTCATTCATATTGTCCCTTCGGGGACAATATGAATGAAAAGAAAGAAAATATACAATCATTGTATATGTAAATGTAACTTGTATAACAATATGTGTGTAAATGTATTTCTGTAACAATATGTATATGTAAATGTATGATTACCATTATGGTGAATATTACATTATGGTGAATATTATGTCAAGTTTCATACGAGGATTTCAAAAATATTTAAGAAAAAATAAATTTATAAGCCCACCTTGGAGGTTTGTCATGCAGAAATAGCAATCTGTCACGTGATCCTTTCCTTCTCTCCAAATCAGGGAATTCCAAAAGGCAAAGATTTCGCTCTGCCTTTGCTCCATCTTCTCAAATTTTCAATGCACGTCTTGCAGCACATATGAGGGGCGAAATTTTTGTCCTGGTCCCCTAGCTTAATTCCAAAGTATGCTCTATACACATTGTCTTCAAAAATTTAGTGATTTGGGACTGGTTATTTGGCATGGTTAACTGTCCCACATATGTAGCAGAATCTATTGGGATCATTTTTACATGCTCTATCATTATGAAATATTTTATCTATATGCCTGAAAAGTAAAAAAAAGATATTATACAAGTGAAACAAGTGATGATAGATGTTACTGTTCCAATTCCACTTTGACAAAATCACGAAAAATTCTATTTTACTTATGAGGCCATAGCCAGATAACCTGAGCTGATTGACAAAAATGGATTGCAGATTCGAAATCATCAGGAAAAACTCTAAGAATCACTTACAAAACCCTTGACAGCAAAATTGATGCATACCAGTGTTATTAATCATAATTAAATAATCATAATCTATGATGGTGATTATGCAACCATAATCAAAATTTTAGAAAATAATATAATCATAATCAAATCATAATCAAAATTTTAGAAAATAATATAATTATAATAAAATCATAATCAAAATTTTAGAAAATATTATAATCATAATCAAATCATAATCAAAATTTTAGAAAATATTATAATCATAATCAAAATTATGAATGTTATAATCAATGATTATTCAATGATTAAAGTGTATTATGTAAAATGTAATAAACATATCAATCATTCACTGTAACTTTGAGATGGTATGGTTAACACTAGTGATGTAGCGGATGTCATTTTTTTCACATCTGCGGATGTGGATGCAGATGAGGATGTTTGGTTTCAACATCTGCGGATGCGGATGTCTACATTTTCGTTATTTTTTAGGATGTATTCGAGATTTGTTGTTTTTAATGTATATAATAAGTTATTATATAGAGAGAGCTGTAGCTATAATGTAGTATAATTGATTAATTGTACAATAATTGCTGTACTTTTCTCTGAACATATAAAAAATATCAAGCATCTAACTAATATAGAAATCAATTAGTGAATTCGTCTGCAAATAAATTCGTTATATTTTGTTGAGTTTCAGCCACAATTAGAAACCATAATTGTGTTACCAGGATGCGGACGTGAACCCAACTCAAATGCACCCCACCAACCTCTTTCCCCAACTCCACCCTTATAGAAAGAGATCTTTAATTAGCTTGAAACTATTTATATTAATCCAGCACTGCTAAATAATCTCTCGCTTGGTACGTTTGTTGGAGGACAGGCTAAATGTTTCCTTGCAAGTTTACTCAAGTATGGATAGATATTCTGCGTATTTTTCCACCAACTAATAGGATTGTCACATGCAGCCAGGCATTTTCTTGGTGATAGCTCTCGATCATTTTTACTGCATCTTTTGACATCGCGTAGGTCTCGTCATTGCTGCTTGACTCAAGAAACTGAGACAGATTCTGTGATAGATTTGCTTGTTGAAGGTGTTGGTTCTGTCACTGAAACTTTTATTCTTTTGGTGGGTGGCAAAGCGACAGATTCAAGAGATTGAAGCTCTTCAACTGCTTTGCCAAGTGATGATTTAACTCGTTCTAATGTACTAGGTGAAAATAACTTAGCTTTGTAACGTGGATCTAAGTAGGTTGCAAGAGAGTAACTTCATACAAGAACAGCCTCTCGTCTTGTCGCTTGCATCACTTTTGCGCACAATGAACTAGTTCTATTAATATAGTAGAATTTGATAATTTCCGCTTATTAATGACATTTTATCTCAATGGTCCACATCCGCACGACATCCGCAGTCCAAAGTGCAGGTGCGGATGCGAGAAAATGTGCGGATGTTCCGCGGATGCGGATGTGACCTACATCACTAGTTAACACCCCAAGTTGGTGGGAACTCCACTATTGGGAAGGATTCCTGAGAGCTCCCAAACCCCTCAGTAGGGCCTGGGAGGTTTTCAGTAATCCCCATTGGGCAGAGCTTCTTAGAAAGCCAGGCCTTCAGAGTTACTAAAAATGCTTTTCTTCTCTTTTTAATTGATTATAACAGATTTGAAATTCTCTCAATATAGAGAATAATAAGCACACTGAGGCAAACATATGCCTGATTATAACAGCTTTGAAATTCTCTCAGTATAGAGAATAATCAGAAGCTTGAGGTAATCATATGCCCATTTCAAGAGACGGGAAAGCATCTCACTTCTCCTTGATGGTGTGGTAGGTGATCCTATAGTCTTGTTTTTACCATTGGTGTTTTGTATTGCTTATCCATTAGCTATAAGAACAATGTCTCACATATTTGAATCACTTAAAATTATCATGTAAATATCATAATCATTTTTGAATGCCTGATTTCCTTTATAAAGACCGTTGAAAAACCTAACTTCAGTTATTAATATGCATCACAATGGATTTTGAGCTTTCTCAGGCTGTGAACTAAATTGTACCTTTAACTGCCTGATGAGCAACATATTAATGCAAATACATATCCCAAAATTTAGAACATTAATTATCATTGTTAATTTTGCTCCCTTTTCTGGCATCATTGCACTCATGGATTCCTGTGGGTCCACTGATGGCAGTGATGGGGGATAATCTCTAAATGTTTGTTGGTTTTCTCTTTATCAGGGATTTGTTTTTGGCTGGGACATTTGCTTATTGAAGCGAATTTGGACAAAGCTTTTTCTTCCCCAATACCTGCACAAATGCTGAAGCCAGTATTCATATTTTTGTTATAAACATTGCTTTTGTTTGCACTGATTGAGCCAAGAATACCTTTAATGATTGCGAGATGAAGTGGAGTTTAAAATGACACATCTGGGACTTATCAGGTTTATACAATTTGGGTAACACTCATTGACCTTGCCCTAGTGACTAATATTCTTTGTTTTTTTGCATTAGTTATGTAAGTTCCTTTTTTTCTGTAAGTCTTGTCTCCTTTGTGTGGTAATGGGCTGGTGATGGCCAATAATTTAATGGTTTTATTTTATATTGACATTTTTGTGTGTGGTATGGGACTAATAATGATGTTTCTTTTGTTTTGTAGTAATATTTTTTTTGCCCAAGTGCTTAGTTGGTTCTGAATACACATTAGTGTATGATCAATAAAATTGTTCATATTTTCTTTGGTTACATGTAAAAACTTGCCTGCTGATGCAGTTAACCTTGTAAGTGTTATTGTTGTTTCGTTGATTAAATTAGGTAAAGGATGTTTTACTTTAATTAAATCCTCCCACCATAAGCCGAAGAGTAATTTTTAAAAGAGGCAGACTGGCTATGCCCCAGAGATCTTAAAGGTGAGAACCCAGTTTCAAATTGGTAGGAGCCGCCTATCTGACAATCTCAACCATACTAAAATTGGGAACTTGCTCACCTCATTCTCTCATTCTTAGCAGTGCAGGTGGTGCTGAAGCCAAAGGAGTTATTTTATTCAATTGAAGGCCCTCTGGGTGGTCCTCACTGGCAGCTCAATCTCCCATCTCAGCAACCAGCAGCAGCTGCCATGACCCACAAACAGAGTATCCAGTAGGTGAGTAACGCAAATGCATTTTTACAAGATAACACTTACCAGTATCACGCCCCCATTTCAACTTCACCATGTGATAATGATGGAAGAATAATTTCACGTAAGATGTTTTCTTTTGTGACTTTTTGAATGTAAAATATAGTACATATACTAGAATACTGCTGCATACACTGTACATTTATTCATTAATATATTCTGCTTGTATGCTATTACTTGTGATTCCATATTTAAATACATACAATCAATATCTGACATGGTAATCATAATTTAATCATATTTAACTGTGGCAAACAAATTCAAATTTTAATCAACATTTTTAAGCCATGTAATCATAATCTAATAAAAAATGTTAATCATAATCAAACCATAAATTTTTCAAGCCCACTAATCAATCAATTCATAATCAACATTTTTGCAAATACACTAATCATAATCAAATCAAAAAAATTTGCACCCCACTAATCATAATCAAATCATAAGCAAATTTTGTATTCAGCCCCATGTCATATTATATATATATATATTAGTAACGTAAAGAACGACGCTTGTATAGGAGATATTCCGCGCAAGACGAGAAAGAGAAAACAACAAATGAAAAAATGAAGTACCACCTGGGAATCGAACCCGGGATCTTCCGATTGCCGGTCAGACGCGATACCACTACACCATGGTCTTCACTCTTCCAAATGCCGTAATTCCTCTACATACTCGCAGAAACCAATGCCCAAGGGGGCACCTCCCGCATGCCGTAACATTATATACATTCAACTGCAAAGAACACGCAGTATAAATAACGTAAAGAACGACGCTTGTATAGGAGATATTCCGCGCAAGACGAGAAAGAGAAAACAACAAATGAAAAAATGAAGTACCACCTGGGAATCGAACCGGGATCTTCCGATTGCCGGTCAGACGCGATACCACTACACCATGGTCTTCACTCTTCCAAATGCCGTAATTCCTCTACATACTCGCAGAAACAATGCCCCAAGGGGGCACCTCCCGCATGCCGTAACATTATATACATTCAACTGCAAAGAACACGCAGTATAAATAACGTAAAGAACGACGCTTGTATAGGAGATATTCCGCGCAAGACGAGAAAGAGAAAACAACAAATGAAAAAATGAAGTATGTAGAGGAATTACGGCATTTGGAAGAGTGAAGACCATGGTGTAGTGGTATCGCGTCTGACCGGCAATCGGAAGATCCCGGGTTCGATTCCCAGGTGGTACTTCATTTTTCATTTGTTGTTTTCTCTTTCTCGTCTTGCGCGGAATATCTCCTATACAAGCGTCGTTCTTTACGTTATTTATACTGCGTGTTCTTTGCAGTTGAATGTATATAATGTTACGGCATGCGGGAGGTGCCCCCTTGGGGCATTGGTTTCTGCGAGTATGTAGAGGAATTACGGCATTTGGAAGAGTGAAGACCATGGTGTAGTGGTATCGCGTCTGACCGGCAATCGGAAGATCCCGGGTTCGATTCCCAGGTGGTACTTCATTTTTTCATTTGTTGTTTTCTCTTTCTCGTCTTGCGCGGAATATCTCCTATACAAGCGTCGTTCTTTACGTTATTTATACTGCGTGTTCTTTGCAGTTGAATGTATATAATGTTACGGCATGCGGGAGGTGCCCCCTTGGGGCATTGGTTTCTGCGAGTATGTAGAGGAATTACGGCATTTGGAAGAGTGAAGACCATGGTGTAGTGGTATCGCGTCTGACCGGCAATCGGAAGATCCCGGGTTCGATTCCCAGGTGGTACTTCATTTTTTCATTTGTTGTTTTCTCTTTCTCGTCTTGCGCGGAATATCTCCTATACAAGCGTCGTTCTTTACGTTATTTATACTGCGTGTTCTTTGCAGTTGAATGTATATATATTAGTGTGTCCCAATTTTTTTTGTTCCTAAAGTTTGTCATGCACACCCCCCTAATTTCTTCCACTCGTGAAAACATGCCAGCAAGATGAATTTCATTTGTGTTCTTTAATTTTAAGGGTCCCCTCAAACCATGTGTTACTATTGCTGAATGGCTACTCTCTACCTTATACTAATTGTAGCATATTTCTTTTCAGGTTATGGATACAAGAAAGCAGGAGACTGTGTGGTTGGTGGGGGTGTTGCGAAATGAACCCTTGGAAATGCTGTGTCAACTCCCGACAGTGCGAGATGTTCTTCACTCGGAAGAAAAAAACGTCCATGGCGGAAGCTGCCAATGTGGTAGCTGATGAGGTTATGGTGGTGTGGGCTCGGGCATCTATTCCGACCTCCCACAAGCCCAAGTGCGTCGAGAGGATCAAGGCCCTCTCCACGGACTACGAGAAGGTTGCCAGAAACCGAAACCATGGGGGAGAGAAGCAACTGGAGCGGGAAAAGTGATTCCAAGCCAACCTGAATACACTGTTCGAAACAGCTCATGCCAATGCCATGAAACTCATCAAAGTCCCCGAAGATCGAGACCTTCTGAATGACCAACGAACCATGCGGAAGATGTACATCGGAGGAGAGGACCTGGAGTTTGCTCGCAGGGCAGCGGAGCGGGAGAAACGCCGAGCAGCTGAAGAGAAGAGGAAGAAGAAAAGCCGCGAAGAGATGGACTCACTGCAAGCAAAAGGAACGGTGAAAAGTGGGTCTTCTTCTTCTTCGGAGTCCATGGCCGAAGCATCCAATGATGATGTCCAATATTCCTCTCCTGGTCCTTCGGCTCCTCGATCCGCTCCCAAGGACGGCAAGTGTCCGGCAAGGAGGATCATCCAATATCCCAATTTTGCTGCAGCCCTGGATCGAACTGGAACCTCAGTACGCCAAGCGATGCACGTTGTGGCTCCAGCACTCGCTGCTGCGGGAGTTGTTATATCCTCGGTCACCTTGTCCAAATCAAGTCTTCACCGTTCACGGCAGAAGTCCAGGAAGAACTTGGCAGCCGGAATCAAGACCGAGTTCAATCCTGATACGCCGCTTGTCGTCCACTTTGATGGCAAACTCCTCCCTGATTCGGATGGAGGGAAATCGGATCGCATACCAGTGCTGGTCAGTGGGAAGAATCTTGAGTTGTTGGCGATCCCAAAAATCCCTGACAGCACGGGACAGCGGATGGCTGGAGCTGTTCTGAAGGTGCTGGACGATTGGCCGCAAGTTCAACCATGGATTGCCGGTCTCTGCTTCGACACAACAGCGGCGAATACCGGTATTCACAGCGGCGCTTGTACGATTATCCAGGACCAAATGGACCGCCGCATTCTTTTCCTGGCTTGCAGACACCACATGATGGAATTGGTAATCACCTCAGTCTTTGACCTGTTCTTCAGGTCTTCTGGCCCCAAAATTGCGCTGTTCGCTCGCTTCAAATCCCAATGGGAGTTCATCAACCAGAAGCAGGCTTCTCCGTTCAACGGCGATGGCCCAAGCGACATCCTTTCGGCATGGGTGGCGTTGAAAAAAGAGCAGATTGTCCACTTCATTGAAGACCAGCTTGAAGTTGGCCACCCAAGAGACGATTACCGGGAGTTCCTGATCCTCGCTCTGGTCTTCCTCGATGGTCATGGCAAACGAGATCTCCGGTACAATCGTCCTGGAGTATACCACCGGGCCAGATGGATGGCCAAAGGCATTTACCGTCTTAAGATGTTCATCTTCCGAAGCCAATTCCACCTGACAGCTCACGAGGTCCGGTCACTATGCAGGATAAACGTCTTTGCCGTCACCATCTACCTCCAGAGGTGGTTCGAGGCTCCATTGACGGCGGACGCGCCCGTCAATGACCTGGAGCGGTACAAGGCGGTGGATCATGATGTAGGTACCGCCGCATTGCCAAAATTCCGGGGCCACCTGGTACCTAAGCGAAGATTTAGCCGGACTCGCTATGTTCTCCTCCAAAACCACCGATGCAGAGAAGACGGCCATGCTCCAAAACCTGCACAACAAGACCGAAAACCCAAAAGATCTGCGTCGGCTGGAGGGAAAGAGTGTCTTGACCGTGAGACAGTCGGATTTGAGCACCTTGGTCACGAAAAGAACTCAAAACCTTTTTCATTGCCTGAAGCTGCCAGTTCCAAAAACCCCCAAAGATCTCGAAGGATGTGCACCATCGTTGAAGTCTGTGAACGACGCGGCAGAACGGGCGGTGAAACTGGCGGAAGATTTCAACGAGGGCCTGACAAAAAACGAGGAGGAACGGCAGCTCGTGTACCAAGTCGTCGAATACCACCGCCAGCAGTTCCCCTCAGCAGACAAAAAGATCCTCTGTCCCCCGAAATGAAATGTGCCATTAGGAAGAATTTCCATTTCCTTTAATTTAGTCATTAGAAAGAATTTACATTTCATTCTTCCATTCTAGAATGATTAATGCTGAGCATTTACGTTTGTTCATATAGGGTCAAATAAACAAGGTCAATGAGGGGACCCTTCCCCTCCTAATAGGCCAATGAAATTTCGCCCATTTTTTCCTTTCTTCAAGTGTAATTAATTAAAGGGGTGTGCGATTTGACTCTTGCAAATTTTTATTTTCACATGTGAGGCTGGGACACCCTATATATATATATATATATATATATATATATATATATATATATATTATATAGTCCTATGGCTCACCAATTTGATGTGCCTAAGAAAGTAGGTTTACTATAATTTATGAATGATATTGAAATTAGGGGTCACCAATTTGGGCCTACTGCCCAAACAAAATATTTAATAAGGAGAGAGAAATTACTTTGTTTTATGTTTAATAAATCAATTATTTGTTCACAGCAATTACCAGTTCAATAAAGGTATTTATAACGATTAACAATTATATAATGGCACTTATACCATGCTAAAGATGACTGAGTATTAGCAATAAGAAATGGTTATACAGTCTAATTGTTAAGCAAGTACAATGATGATAAACACTAAGTTAGGTAGGCTAATGAGATATGCAGCAGTAAATGCATAATAAGTAATTAAGCCAATAATAACCAAGACAATGAAAGTATGGTATGGAAAAACTATACACGCTTACAACATGGTATCGTATGTGGTACCTTTATTTCATAATTAAATATAAATTATTAATTAACTGAATTAAATATCTATACAAAATTGCCTTAGGATTGGTGACATACCCTAATAGGAATGAAATGATTGCCATACATACCTAGAACCTCTATGTAGGCATCAGGCCTACATAACCATGAGAAACATTTATTATTTCACGTGATCAAAATTTTCCATTGCTAACTCATGAGATTACATCAAGGCAAGGGTCAACAACCTTCGCCAAATCAGCAATTTATACTAAAATATGAAGATTATATTATAGCGGCTCTGGCTCAGAGCTCTTTAAGTTACAGTGAATGCTTTAAATAGGGAAGATGCGCTTCGTCTTCTCTAAAGTTCTGAGTGAATTCCTTATAATATGAAACTTAACTATAAAAA
The DNA here is from genome assembly GCA_023014485.1 of Bathynomus jamesi. Lineage (NCBI taxonomy): Eukaryota > Metazoa > Arthropoda > Malacostraca > Isopoda > Cirolanidae > Bathynomus > Bathynomus jamesi. The sequence goes on along the minus strand of JAJOZX010011092.1, from coordinate 43,256 downwards.
GGATAGGCTTATACCTTCAGGTGTTTAATTAGTGACTGCCTATATTAGTTACAAAGTGTCAACTCGCAGTGTAGGCTTCATCGTAATGGCCCTACATCAAAGCAAACTAAGGCCCAGCAAAAATAAGGTGGGACACTTACTTTCGTTCACATATAGGCATCTAAAATCCTGACGCTAGAGTTACCATAGACAATTAAACATAAAGAGGTCCTTTAAAGACCTACACATACATAACTCTCTAACAAAAAAACATTAGCAATTCATTAGCAAGATGAGTGTTAAAACGAATAATAACCCAGAAAAAATGTTTGTCAAAAATGAGGGCACAGTTAAAACGAATCTTTAGAACATAAGAAATTTTTATAGTGGGCACACTAGGGGCCACTTTGGCCCATCGAGGTGGCTCCACCATGTAAAAACTGCCTGTACATTGGCAACAACCAATTTTTACAAAACTAATTAATTATCAATTTAAAACTATAGATAGAATCTCTGGATCCAGAGGATCAAAGTCATAATAGGCTACTATCCACAAATATGTTACACTCTATATTTATAACTGACATGCAAATATATCAGATCCAAAGAATCCAGTCAATTTCATTATGGTACCCATCAATACCAGTACCTTGCCAACCAAAAATAAGTCACGGTCCATATCAATTGCGGACCAAGTCACAATTTACAACCATATACATTACAATATATATACTTAGGAGGAAAAATGTAGGTGTGACTGTAAAGACTGTACAGTAATGTAGAAATGTGTGTGCACCCATTTTAGGTCTCCCATTTTAGGTCTCCCATTTAAAGGTGTTTGTGGGGCAAGTGAAGATCATGAGTTTTTCAATACCTCACAGTACTATGGGGGGCACCGCTTGGCAAAGGAATCTCTTTAAATGGTGTGTGTAAGGACAGAGTATCCCCTAACCCAGGGGTGGCCAACCTATGGCGCATGCACCAAAAGTGGCGCATTGGATGATTAGAAGTGGTGCATTGCTGCTCTCAGTAACTAATTTAACTCCAAACATTAAAAGCTTGGTGAAATCAAAACACACTCAAAAGTCTCATTAAGGTAAGTAATGTTTACATTGTTTTTATATTATATCATGTAAAAATGCTAAATATATCTATATTAACATATTTTATACAAGAATTGAATGGGGGTACAAGACTTGTATGGCGCATCTGAACTCATGCGTGAAAAAATTGGTAATGAAATGTAAAAGGTTGGCCACCCCTGCCCTAACCCAAGATGCTGCCTCCCTATATCCCACAACACTTGTGTTGAGTTGTGGGATTTATCACCTAAATCACATAATATATATGAAATAAACTAGTACCATTCATGCAATAAAAATGGGCTTACACACTATCACCAGATGTCCCTTGCAGACATCAAACTATCCAACCTTCTTTTGAAAGAATCAAGTGTATCTGAAGTCACCACTTCTTCTGTCAGACTGTTCCAAAACTTAATTACTCTGTTTGTAAAACTATGTTTTCTTAAATTTGTTCTACATCTTGGCTTAAATAATTTCATACTATGACCTCTAGTCTGGTTATTGTGATCTTTAATGAAAAGAGAATAAAAATCAATCTTATCCAACCGCTTTTATCATTTTATACACCTCTATCATATCACCCCTTAACCACCACCTTTTTAATGGGAACATGTTTAAATATGCTAGTCTTTCCTTATATGTCAATTGTCTTAGAGATGGGATCATTCTTGTTACTCGTTTCTGTATTTTTCCAGTTTTTCAATATCTTGTATCAAATAGGGACTTAAATTGAATACAGTATTCGAGGAGGGATCTCATATATGAAATGTATAGTTGCTTTATAATATTGGGTGATTTGTATTCAATGTGTGTCTGCATGAGATTGAGTCTAGCATTTGCTTTATTTCTGATTTCCATGCAGTGATTTGAGGGTTTAAGTTCATTAGTCACAGTGACACCCAAGTCTCTCTCTTTATCATCATTTTTAATCCAAATTCCATTCATATTGTATTCAGATTCTGGATTTTTGGCCCAATATGCATAACCTTACACTTATCAACATTAAATTTCATCTCCCACTTATCTGCCCAGGCTGTTACTCTAAGTCTTTTTGTATTGTCATTGCTCCTGCTACTGACTTAACATTATAGCCTAATTTTGTATCATCAGCAAATTTTGAAGTTTTACATGATAGGCCCTTCTCTAGATCATTTATAGACAACAAAAAGCAGAGGTCCCAGCACAGACCCCTGTGGGACTCCGCTCAATACGGGTCTCCAAGTAGACTTATTTCCATTTAGATCAGTGATGCACAAACCCTGGCCGCGGGCCAAATGTGTCCCCGCGGGTCTTTTTAATTCAATGAAAAAGTTAGAATATGAAAGTGACCTAATTTATGACTTAGATGGAAAGTAAGTAGGCTAATACATTTAGTTATTTTCTTTGCTTGGCCCTCACATCAAAAAAGTTTGTGCACCACTGATTTAGATGAACTCTGGCTGAGAAACAGAAAACTTTCTTCTATCCAGTCAGCTATATGATCTCTTATACCATGGGCTCTAACTTTTCCCAACAATCTTGCATGAGGAGCAGTATCAAATGCCTTTGCAAAATCTAAGTATACTATATCTACTGGCTCTTTATTGTCCAAATGCAATAGGACTCCATCATAAAATTCAATCAAGTTGGTTAAACAGGATCTTCCATTTCGAAAGCTATGCTGGATATCATTTATAAGGTTGCACCCTTCAAGGAACTCAGTAACTTTACCTCTAATGATACTTTCGAGTAATTTGCAAATAATGGAGGTGAGGCTGATAAGGTCTGTAGTTTTTTGCCAAGTTTCTATTTCCTTTTTTAAAGATTGGAGCCACATTTGCTTTCTTCCAATCCTCTGGAATTTCAGTACATATCAATGATTTATTAAAAATAATTTCTAGTGCCTGTGCTATATTTTTTTGGCAGCTTTTATGACTATTGGATGCATTTCATCTGGCCCTGGAGATTTTTCCATTTTTAATTTATCTATTGCTTTTAGGATATCTAGTTTTATTACCCTTAATTCATTTATTTCTCTATCTTGTCCTGGTAGTATAAGATCAGGAATATTATTTAAATTTTCATTTGTCAATACTGATAAGAAGTATTTGTTTAGTTCTTCAGTTATTTCAAGATCATCATCTATAGTTTTATCATCTATATGGAGGGGGCCAATTTTCTTTTTTTCACTACTTTTCAAATTGAGTGACTGAAAAACTTCTTAGGATTATTTTTTTGAATTCTTGGCTAGGCTTTTTTCCAGGTCTTGTTTGCTATCTCTGATTGCTTTCTTGCAAATGCTTCTTTTACTTTTATATTTCGGAGTCTGTGCCATTTTTAGTTCTTTTGAATTTATGAAATGATTGTTTTTTCTCTGATTGCTCTTTTTACATTACATTTTATCTAAGGTTATTTTTTATTTTTTCCAGTTCTGATTTTACACTGTGGGATATGTTTCCTTTGTATGTTCATTATTATACTTTTAAACTTGGTAATTGTACACAATATCCCCCTCACCTCAGTTTCTAATAAAAATTATTGCAATGCATAGAAAATAATAAATAAAACCTTTCCTTTAAGTAAAAATTTTTTTGGTCAATCATATTTATGGAGATGTTTGCTTCTGAAACTTTAATTAACGATATCCATTTGACATGACATCACGTCAAATGCAACTTTTTTTCATAAAATATTTTTCTTGATTGGGCTATTTTTTCGCTACTCTACAACTTAATTACTTGCTTAATTTTTGTTCTGGCTATTTTTTTTTTTCTAATTGGATTCAGTTTGGTCATGTTTATGATAGAATTATGACGTGCTGTTCGTGTGGTTTCAACTTTGAGAACTTGATTTGTCATGTGCCCTAGATGAAGACTAAAAAGTGCATAACTTAACATATTACATTACCATTTGTATAATTTAGGTCTTGGGGTTCACTTTGTGGTGCGTGATCTTTACGGGGGCAGAGCCCCCATACCCCCGAGACCTAAATTATACAAGTGATAATGTAATAACATGTTAAGTTATGGTAATTATATACAACATCTCCCTCACCTCAATTTTATGAAATTGACTTTGCAATCGATATAAAACCTTTATTTATAGTATGTAATTACTTTATTTAACGTATCCCATTAAGGTATATCTTAGGGTTAAGTTGGTTTCTGAAAATAAATAAAGTAATTACATGCTATAAATAAAGGTTTTACATCGATTGTGAAATCAATTTCATAAAATTGAGGTGAGGGGGATGTTGTACACAATTACCTTAAATTTTTCCCACATATTAGTTACTATCTGTTCAGGCTGTAGAATATCTATCCAATTTATTAGACACAGATCATTTCCTAGTCCATTTATATTTCCTCTTTTAAAATCTGGGACTTCTACTTTATTTTTACTAGGTCTTGAATTACTAGTCCATATTAGACCAAAGGATACAATGATCACCTGAACCTAGTGTTTCTAAAACTGAGATATCCTGGAAGGTATCTGGATTATTTGTTAGAATTAAATCTAGAATGGCATCGGCCCTGGTTGGCTCCTTTACTAACTGGGTTAAACAGTTCTCAATTATACAGTCTAAGAATCTTTACCTGTTGGTATTTCTTTACTATTACACTAGTCTCAGGAGAAAGTTTTTAAAGCTGGTTTTCAATATTTTTCAATGTGCTGAATTAAAAAATTATACTCATTTCCGTCGCAAATGATTTGTTAGAGAGTTATTGAAACTTAAACTCTCTAATGGGAAAAGGGTAAAAAATGGCACTTCCACTGATTTTAATCAGTTAGTTTTAGATTAGGTTTGCTTAGGTTATTTTAGGTTTGGCCAATTTTGAAGTGTGAAATTTGTTTTTCAGCACATTGAATTTCATTGAAAACCAACTTTTAAAACTTTCTACCAGAGATCAGTAGGTTTGGTGTAATAGTAAATATTTATCTACCTGTTTTTGATTTTAAAAGTAATTAATCTTACAAAATCTTACACAATCTGGAAAGGGAGAATTTTGCACATTCTACAGACTAGATCATAAGAACATAAGAAATTTTTATAGTGGGCACACTAGGGGCCACTTCGGCCCATCGATGTGGCTCCACTATGTAAAAACTGCCTGTACATTGGCAATAACCAATTTTTACAAAACTAATTAAGTATCAATTTAAAAGTAATTAATTATCAATTTAAAACTAAAGATAGAATCTCTGGATCCAGAGGATGAAAGTCATAATAGGCTACTATCCACAAATATGTTACACACTATATCTATTTATAACTGACATGCAAATATATCAGATCCAAAGAATCTAGTCAATTTCATTATGGTACCCATCAATACCAGTACCATGCCAACCAAAAATAAGTCACGGTCCATATCAATTGCGGACCAAGTCACAATTTACATCCATATACATTACAATATATATACTTAAGAGGAAAAGTGTAGGTGTGGCTGTAAAGACTGTACAGTAATGTAGAAATGTGTGTGCACCCATTTTGGGTCTCCCATTTAAAGGTGTTTGTGGGGCAAGTGAAGATCATGAGTTTTTCAATACCTCACAGTACTATGGGGGGCACCGTTCAGCAGAGGAATCTCTTTAAATAGGGTGTGTAAGGACAGAGAGTATCCCCTAACCCAAGATGCTGCCTCCCTATATCCCACAACACCTGTGTTGAGCTGTGGGATCTATCACCCAAATGCACATAATATATATGAAATAAACTAGTACCATTCATGCAATAAAAATGGGCTTAAACACCATCACCAGATGTCCCTTGAAGACATCCAACTATCCAACCTTCTTTTGAAAGAATCAAGCGTATCTGAAGTCACTACTTCTTCTGTCAGACTGTTCCAAAACTTAATTACTCTGTTTGTAAAACTATGTTTTCTTAAATTTATTCTACATCTTGGCTTAAATAATTTCATACTATGACCTCTAGTCTGATTATTGTGATCTTTAATGAAAAGAGACTCAAAATCTATCTTATCCAACCCTTTTATCATGTTATACACCGCTATCATATCACCCCTTAACCTCCTCCTTTTTAATGAGAACATGCTTAGATACGCCAGTCTTTCCTTATATGTCAATTGTCTTAGAGATGGGATCATTTTTGTTGCTCATTTCTGTACTTTTTCAGTAATTATTCGTTTTTTGACTGAGTCTCTTTTTATAATGAGAGCAAACTTTTCTGGTCAATTTTGAGGTGTTTTGCATGAATCTACCATCCATTTCCTGTGCAAATGCATAGTTTTCGAGATATCGTCATCTCGAAAACTATGCATTTGCACAGGAAACGGATGGCAGATTCGTGCAAAACACCTCAAAATCGACCAGAAAAGTTTGCATTCGTGCTAAACACAACCTAACCTAACCAATCACCCACTTCACCACAAAAAGATTTCCAGTTAACAATGGACTCGCTACCTAGTTTTATAACTTTCTCGGTATAACGTTGTGAAAAATATTTTCGCAAATAAATATATGAACCGGAGGTTTTTATTCACTGAGAAGTTACAATGTTCCAGCCATGTACCCTTAAAGATAGAAACAGTAAATCCACACTCACGCTTATTTTTTAGATTTTTTTTACGGCACCTAAATATCTTCGAGTCTTGTCTTAAAATACAGGTAGTATTACATTTAGGGCAAATCACAGATGTCAGAATTATGCCATGATTGGAAAAAACATCAACTTTTATCTTGGTATTATTCTACTATTACACCCGTCTAACATCCAGCAATTATTATATGTTCATTAAGTAGATTTTTTAATTCTAAGACACTTTCCTTCTATAGCATTTCCATCGCAAATGCTTCATTTTTGAGATATAAACATTTTTTTGATGTGTATTTAGTGTGTGTTCATACGTTCGTTTGTGTGTGTGTTCGTACATTCGTTTGTATGTTCGTTACATGTCTGCCCAATCACTGCGCTCCATCCATTTCGAATTTGAATTACTTTCGTACTGGAATGGAATACTCATTCCACTCATTCAGAAGTATATTAGGCCTGGCTCTGTGATTTATAGTGATTCCTGGGCTGCCTACAAGACTAAGTGATTTAGGTTAGGTTAGGATAGGTTAGGTCAATTTTGAAGATGAAATGTTTTTTCCTATGGCTTTTGATATTTTAAACGAATCTGACCTTCAAAACTGTCGGAAATGACTCGTTTTTTATTGCTGGCTAGGAGGAGGGGGGGGGGGGGGGGTATCTCAAAAATGAGTTATTTCTGAAGGTTTTGAAGGTCAGATTCATTCAAAACACATCAAAAACCATAGGAAAAACATAAATTTCACCTCGAAAGGGAGAGAGTATAATACTGTACATTTACCTTTATCGAGGCCAACAAGGCAGATTAGGTCTTCAAAATCAATTTCACAAGATTGACACATCATGATCCTAGAATAAAAATCACCAAACTAACAAGTAACAAAAAGAAGTAGGCAAAATAAAAAAAAGTAGCCAAAAGTAGCCAAAAAAGGTAGCCAAAATAAACAAATTAACTGAAATTTATATACATACATATTAGAAAGTAGAAAATATTTTTTTATAAAAAAATACATTTTATACAAATTTGCACAAGATAATATATATATTTTCTTATTCAGTTTTGATTGGTTATTCAATATATATTGCTGTTATAGGGGTGTGAATGGGTCAAAAACGAATATTAACCACTTTTTCAATATCTTGTATCAAATAGGGACTATTAAATTGAATGCAGTATTCAAGGAGGGGTCTCACATATGAAATGTATAGCTGCTTTATAATATTGGGTGATCTGTATTCAGTGTGTGTGTGCATGAGATTGAGTCTAGCATTTGCTTTATTTCTGATTACCATACAGTGATTTGAGGGTTTAAGTTCATTTGTCACAGTGACACCCAAGTCTTTCTCTTTATCATCATTTTTAATCCAAATTCCATTCATATTTTATTCAAATTCTGGATTTTTTGGCCCAATATGCATAACCTTGCACTTATCAACATTAAATTTCATCTCCCACTTATCTGCCCAGGCTGTTACTCTGTCTAAGTCTTTTTGCATTATCATTGCTCCTGCTACTGACTTAACATTATGGCCTAATGTTGTATCATCAGCAAATTTTGAGGTTTTACATGATAGGCCCTTCTCTAGATCATTTATATAGACAACAAAAAGCAGAGGTCCCAGAAGACCCCTGTGGGTCTCCGCTCAATACGGGTCTCCAAGTAGACTTATTTCCATTTAGATGAACTCTGTTTTCTATTTCTCAGCCATTCTTCTATCCAGTCAGCTATATCTCTTATACCATGGGCTCTAACTTTTCCCAACAATCTTGCATGAGGAACAGTATCAAATGCCTTTGCAAAATCTAAGTATACTATATCTACTGGCTCTTTATTGTCCAAATGCAATAGGACTCCATCATAAAATTCAATCAAGTTGGTTAGACAGGACCTTCCATTTCGAGTAATTTGCAAATAATGCAGCAACTTGACACTTTTCCAGCCCAGGTCTACGGGCAATAAGCTCTATATATGCTAAAAAGTTGGCAAGCACTTCGGACAAAATGAAATTCTGTTTGAACCACTTTATCACTGAGCATTCATTGAAGGGGGTAATCCTTAACTTTATTTAGATAATACATTAAAATTTAGAGACCTAATAGACCTAGTACTAGGATCCATATGGCCATCAACCAATAAAATTCCCAGAACAGGCCAAGCTTGGTAGCATCTTCTCCCAACTCCCATTTGAAAAAATAATAAAATTATTTTAGAATTCTCGGCCGAGCCTCGTTAGTCCAAGCTGACTTACTACTATTAATAACGTAGGCTAATCCCGCGTCTGCGTCAAAATGCTAAAACATTAAAATTTTAGTTGGTTAATTAAACATTGCCCATGACCATAATATACATCTAGTTGAGGGTCAATGAGAGATCTATGATATTTCCTGTATCTTTTTAGAGCATATTTCTCAATTTTTTTTAGGTTACGTAGCCATAAGAACATAAGAAATTTTTATAGTGGGCACACTAGGGGCCACTTCGGCCCATCGAGGTGGCTCCACTATGTAAAAACTGCCTGTACATTGGCAACAACCAATTTTTACAAAACTAATTAATTGTCAATTTAAAACTAAAGATAGAATCTCTGGATCCAGAGGATCAAAGTCATAATAGGCTACTATCCACAAATATGTTACACTCTATATCTATTTATAGCTGACATGCAAATATATCAGATCCAAAGGATCCAGTCAATTTCATTACGGTACCCATCAATACCAGTACCTTGCCCAGGGCCGGATTAAGACCTTTAGAGGCCCTAAGCACTTAAAAGATTTTGGTGCCCCATATATATGTAATTCAAAATATAAACAAAAATAAACCATAAAATAAAATTTTATTTTTTGAAATGAAACAAAACTTACAGTAAGATGGAAAATAATGTTTATTTTTGTATACTTCCACTTCATTTATATTTGAAAAGTTTTCTCCTACTTTTTTTAATTGCAGTCTTTGATCAGATCCTCAAAACTAATCTTACGTAACACATCTGCTTGTATACTTAGTAGAGATAAGGCATCCAGCCTGCCTTGTTGCATAGTTGTTCTGTTGGTATTATAATAGTATAATAAATCCATGGTAAATCCGACAATGGAAAATTTCTGTGGTGCCCCCCTTCCCTTGATGCCCTAAGCACGGGCTTATTTTGCTTAATGGTTAATCCGGCCCTGACCTTGCCAACTATTCACTCACCCCTCCTCTATTTTATTGGCGATATCCTATTTTCGCCTTCCAAATTATTCAACCAATCAAAATAAAGAATAGCGTCCCAAATACAAGCAGTTGACGAATGTGTATATTTAGTCGTTTCCTGACATTAATGACTGCCCGGTTAGGTCAACTGTAAGCCCTTGACGATTGATTAGGTTAAATTGTGACATTCTCGTTTAAACTAACGAAAATAGCACGACTTAACCTAACCAATCGTCAAGGGCGTACAGTTGACCTAACCGGGCAATCAATAATTTTGAACGTACGTTTCGATTAATTTCAAGCAACTTCTACCAAAAATGTGAGCATTTATTTTTAATACATAGACAAGTGTATCACACAGGATACTGCACTATCGTACATGTCAGGAAGCGACTAAATATACACATTCGCCAATTGCCTGTATTTGGAACGCTATTTGTTTATTTTTGGTTGGTTGAATAATTTGGGACTCCAAAATAGGATATCGCCTTTTATTTCCGTTTCACCAGGATGCCGATGTGATCGAATGTGTATGAGTATGCCTTAGTTTCAGTTTCTACCTTTTCTCTCCTTTCTCTTCTTCACTACCTTGTATTTTATATTCAAGCTGTTCGCCTCCTCACCCCAATTCTTTTTGGAAATGAGTTTTTTTATAATGTACAGTATGTTTCACTCTGTTAAAACATTTGTACTACAATATTAACTTAATATTATAAATCTAAGCAATATTCGTATTTTCACGTTGTATTAGATTCTCGGAGGTACTGTCAGATCTATGCTAAATAAAGTATTGTTAATATATTTTAAAATTTAAACCCCTTAAGGAAAAATTATACACGGCTGTTATACAGTTTATATGGGAAAACTATACATGCCTGTGACCTGTCATACAGGCATGTATAGTTTTTCCATAGTTTACAACAAGGTCTACTTTAACCCCAGGCCTGAGCAAGCCTACAATGCAGTGCCGTATAGGGTACCTTTATGTATGTTCACTATACACAGTGATTCACTGGCCTACTTAGTCAGTGCTCCAGACAACTATCTCTTAATCTTCTATGGACCTCTTGTATAATGTTTGTACCTGTTGAATCTGAAATAAAGTGTTTGTTTGTTTGTTTGTTTATACCATAATTTATTGAATTGTGTAACTACAAATAGCCTCGGGCTATGGTATGAAGTCCATTGGGAATACGGAAGATTATCATAGGTGGCACTAAAGAACAAAGACCCTAGGCCCGGGGCTATGGTATGAAGTCCATTGGGAATACGGAAGATTATCATAGGTGGCACTAAAGAACAAAGACCCTAGGCCCGGGCCTAGGGCCTTGACCATACAGGGGTCCGCTGGCCTCCCAAGTAAAAAAAAATTGTTTTTTATTTTTTTTATCTTTTAATTTTATCATTAGGTTTGTTAGCAATAGAAAGTGAAACTATATGAACCAACTTCACAATGAAGTGGCTATGTTGGCCTTATTTTTATGTTATTTTTGTATTAAGTTCAATGTATACGTGAGATTGTACCTGTATGTTAGGTTAAGTGGCGATGGATTGTGAATGATCCACAATAAAGATGTTTTGTTGTTTTGTATAATTGATAATTTTGCCAATGTATCATAAAATACAGAAAAAATCTTTCAAATAAATAAAATTACTTGGGATATATATTTTTATCAACCGTAGACTGAATGAGTTATAAAATAATTAATTTTATGTTTCTTCTCTGCATTTTAACAGTTAATATACTATATTGTACCTTCATATATTATTATTTTTTGTGTTGGATCAAGTGTCTTGAAAATATAATAAAAATGATGTAATTTTGTTTATGAATTTCTTGATTTTGTAGAGTATGAGGGGGCCCCAAATGTTATTCGGGCCTAGGGCCCCACTAAACCTTAATCCGCTCCTGCATGAGTCCAACATTGACAACAAACTAGACGAAAGAGAATGTATTTTTTCAAGCCAAACTGAAATACGTAAATTATACATTTCTGAATGCAGGGGCGTCCACAGGATCAGGATCAATTAAGTAGGGGGCACTTCCAAATACCGGGGGGGGGGGGGGGGGGGGCACAAGTATTCGAGCTCTTAAATATGGGAAATTATACAATATTAATAATATATACAGGGTGTACATAAAGTCAGGATCTATTTTTGTGAAGCACTTGGAAATTATATGGAATTCAATCATAAAATGATAAAGTGGTAACATTTATTAATAATTAAGAGTAGGATTCGACGTGACGCCCATCAGTATCCCTGCACAGCTCAAATCATTCCGCAGCATTTCTAAACACATTCTGGAGTTTTGCGGGGTTATGTTATCTGCAGCAGTTCGTATACGTGTACGTAAGTTTTCAAGACTCGTAATCTTCGTCTGATAGCGTGCGATTTGATAAAGCCCCATGCAAAGAAATCTAAAGGGGTTAAATCTGGTGATCTCGCTGGCCAAGGTCTGTTGCTTCCGCGTCCGATCCAGCGATTTGGAAAACGTCCATTTAGATAATCCTGAACAATTTTGGCATAGTGACAAGGAGCACCATCATGTTGATAGACGACGGGAATAGGATTGTTACTACCGTCGTCTATCAACATGATGGTGCTCCTTGTCACTATGCCAAAATTGTTCAGGATTATCTAAATGGACGTTTTCCAAATCGCTGGATCGGACGCGGAAGCAACAGACCTTGGCCAGCGAGATCACCAGATTTAACCCCTTTAGATTTCTTTGCATGGGCTTTAGCAAATCGCACGTCTATCAGACGAAGATTACGAGTCTTGAAAACTTACGTACACGTATACGAACTGCTGCAGATAACATAACCCCGCAAATGCTCCAGAATGTGTTTAGAAATGCTGCGGAACGATTTGAGCTGTGCAGGGATACTGATGGGCGTCACGTCGAATCCTACTCTATTATTTAATAAATGTTACCACTTTATTATTTTATGATTGAATTCCATATAATTTCCAAGTGCTTCACAAAAATAGATCCTGACTTTATGTACACCCTGTATAGTAACCAATTACTATCTTCAAATATTATGATTGGATTTTGGGTCTATGATAAAATCTATCTAAGCAGTTGACGAAAAAAACGAGGGGGCACCATTGAAAAACGAGGGGGCTTGCCCCCTAATGCCCCCTCGTGTGGACGCCCCTGTCTGAATGACTTATCATATGATGTGGTAAACAGTAGTTTATTAATTAATTTTAAGAAAAATGCTAGCTTTTTCATTGATGCAAAATAATTTGGTAAAGAGTTCCATTCTGCAAAAATAAGATTCTCTACTCTTTCTATTGATTGTTGTTCTCTGGTTACACCCAAAATTGACGACTCCAATTCCTTTTCTTGTAACTTCAGATTAAGATCAATAAATTTAGTCTTCTATACTGCACTTTCTTGGAAGTCAACTAATTCCATATCTAAATTACCACTGTCAAGCCAATGAAAAGCTGATAACTGAAGATCTTCAAATTGAATAGTTTAAAAAATAATTTTAAAACTGTAAGGCAGAAAATATTAAAAATTAAAGTCATATTTTATTTAAATAAGAGTTCGTGGGTCACTAAAAATTGCCTCATGGGTCAGTACTTGACCAGCGGGTCAGTGGTTCGCCATCACTGGCCTACAACATCAACAAATGAGAAAGTAGGCAACCGCTACAGATTGTGAGACCCAAGTTAACACACGCCGAAGTCAACAAAATAAAAGATATGTTGCCTACAGGTGTTTTCTGTCTTTACTATGGGTTACGCTAAGTACCGAAGCTAAACTAATTTAATAATTTAACTGAAAAACTACTTAACAAGGTCATTTAAAGACTTACACACACACACACACACACACACACACACACACACACACACACACACACACAGAATAGTAAATAGCTGGAATAGTTCGCCGGTGGAAGTAATTAGTAGCTCGCATGGGCGCCCGCAGGATTTTTTCCAAGGGGGGGCAAAATTTAATGTATTAATAGGTAGGGACCGGAGCAAGCAAAAAACGTTTGACCCCTTAGGAACCAGCAGGTTAATTCTAAGCAAGTTTAGTGTTGCATTTTCTGTAATGGAAAATGCAATATATATTGTATATACATACAATGCACATGATAACAATCATTTATTTTATTTATAACAGAAAACATGATAGAATGAAGAAAAAAGCACACTGAAGTAAATGTTGTACCTAATTTGAAAACGGTGTTTCGAGCATCACCTACACTGCTCATTTGAATAGGAATTGTAGTCGTCTGCGGTCACTACCAAAATTATGAACAACCTTTTCCATAAAATCAGTTTTGTTGGAGTTGATTTTCTCCCGGTGTACACTGAGCATACATAACTTCTTTAATGATTGCACTTTAATTTTTAACTAAATTACTATACACTGAATGCTTAAGAATTAAAATTAATCACTGGACATGTTTAACTTGTATTTATTTATTTAGACTTAAAATATTTCACTTGTGGCAATTTTCACTAATAAAAGATAATCTTGTGGTGCAAGGCACTACAAAATAATCACAGAAGTCCTGAAAACAGGGTATCCAGTTATGTAACACAGACCACAAATCCACGTCCTCACTCTCTGAGTGTCGGAAAAAACTGATCAAAAACAATGGCTGCCACGCACTGCATGCAGCCAGGTGCTTGAGTTGGCGCTGCCAACTTGGCGGGATAATTTTAAGGGGGGACTTCTGAACAAATAAAAAGGTAGCAACGTTTTATCATGCACACAAATAAAAATTTTCACCCTTTAGGAGGCAGTTGGATACTTTTCAGCAAGTTTAGGATATAAATATTTTCTTGGCATTTCCAGGGGGGGGCAAGCGCCCCCCCTTGCCCCTACCTGCGGGCGCCCATGGTAGCTCGTCTATAAACATGTTTAAAAATTGATTAGACGCATATGTTGATAGATTGGGTATAGTTTAAGGTAGTAAAATTAAGGCTTTGTGGTTCGGAACCCACGTAAAATTGTAGGTCCCCTCCGCCACCACGAAGGACATGCACAATACACAATTACGAATGCAGCTAGGTAGACCAGCCATGAGTGGATCCTAGGGTCTTTGTTGGTCTGAAACATTATAACATTATTTCTTGTCAACCAAGGCAGGAAATCTGAGGGTGAATGTTCATCGAATCGCCAAGTTGATAGGCAATCAGTACAGGCCTATATAGCCTTTTTCACCCCTTCTCTTGTTGTGCCGCTATATTTTCATATTTTTGTGCAAATAAAGAAGTGTAATTTCATTTTCCAAGTTTTTTCTATTGTGCCATACCCCTTGCTGACCTCTTGCGTGCGTACACCAGTTTCGGAAATGCTGCTTTAGAAAGAGACAGAGAAACAACTCAGAACTCTAATTCAGCGACGACTTCCGTTTAATGTTGCAGAATTGGGGTAGTTATTTTCATGTAATTAATTCAGTTAGCTCATGAATACGATATATATTATTAAAATAATTGATAACCTTTTGGTATACAGTTTAAGCGATTATATATGTATACCTCGTTAACCTCGTTGCAGTTCCATGCTGAGGTGACGTGTATGTATATATATATGTATAAGTCTAAAAGTCACTAAAGGGGACATATCACTAAATCTAAGCTGAATGGCAAGAGCACGTCATAAACAACCAACGCGGCTGTTTGTATTGTTTTGCGCTAGCCTAGAGATGTTTTTTTCCGATCTGACCTAATCATTGGTGCTGAGTGTAATTAGGTGGTGTTTCTAAGGTGACAAATGGGGTAGAAAGTTGTCCGTACTTAAGTATAGTTAGGGGTAATGTCTATAGCTTCTAAGTTGGTAATGTAAGAGAGAGTTAGGTAGGCCGTTTGTGGGACACAGAAATCTAATGGTAGGCTTCCAAAGGAATATCTAATTCAACGCACCGGTAAGTGCTTTTGATTGTTTGCTAGAACCGAAGTAACCTAACTAGGGTGTCTACCCCACGCTATCACACATGCGTTGGTCTCTCTTCACACTAAATAAGATTCCACTTTTTGTTATTACGTTTGTAGTGCCTTGCACCACAGGATTATCTTTTATTAGTGAAAATTGCCACAAGTTGGCGCGAGTGAAATATTTTAAGTCTAAATAAATAAATACAAATTAAATGTCCAGTGATTAATTTTAATTCTTAAGCATGCAGTGAATAGTAATTTAGTTAAAATTAAAGTGCAATCATTAAAGAAGTTTAAAGCAAATATAAAAATATACTTGTGCTTTTTAAACAATGTAAATTTTGGGGGCATGGTGTGACTAGACGTGGGTTTGCTTTTAAGGATTATTTTGGCTTGTTGGTAAAATTGTGAAGTAAAAACAAACTTATTCGCAACGACAACACAACGGACGCCAAGTTTTCCACATTTTATGATTTAAAAGGACGGCGCCAGCAAGCAAAGTTTCTTCGTGGTATGTTCTTATTTATAATGTTTATTTTTTTACTATTGCATATCTGTATGCAATACCGCATACTGCAGATATTAACAAGCCTTATACTGTTTGTGATTAGTACCGAAAGATTCATACTATAAATAGTACTGTAAGATTCATACAATAAATTACCTTAGGCTAAGTTAGGTCTATCTAGACAAAAGCCAAATTGTAAATTACTCTAGCCTAGCTGAGGCCTACCGTAGCCTTTGTTTTAGATAATTAACCTCAGCTCTACTATATTGAAGAGGCATAGGCCTGCCCATTCATTTTCTTAGTATATTTTACTTTATAAGCCTATTATGTTTCATGTTATTTCCTTAGCAGATGGCCTACATACTTTTTTAGTTTTCCTGTTCAACTTAACACAATCCCATAATGAGGATTAACTGTAATTCACCATCCACAGGTTACTGGGCCTATATAGCATATATATTTTAATTATCAATTTTTGCCATTATTATGTATCATTTTTTTGTCTGGAATATTACTTACAGTATTCTTGTCTCTCTCTTTGCAGACAAGGTTGTCATTGTGGCTATTATTTACACATTATTAATATTAGTTACCTATCAGTATTATTTACCTTTATTATTATTTACATTTATTATTATTTGCATATTATTAGTATTAGTTACCTATTAATATTAGTACCTATTAGTATTTGTTGTATATTAGTTGGTACCTGTTGCATATAAGTATTAGTTTAGTATGTTACATATTTATTATTTTTAGTATCAGTATTAGTTGCAGACTGTTAGATATTAGCTAAACGGTGCCATTATTTAATTTCGCATTTATATGTCAATCAAAGTTGTTACGGGTAAACATCCTCTTTGCATCTACAAATAATTGTTGCATATAGTTTATTAATTGTTGTCAATAAAATACAAAATTCATGTTGATGATTTTATAATCAATCCTTCCCTTTTTTATTAAAATATTTTTGCGCCGCAGTGCTGGATGCCAATCTAGTATTTGGGCGTAGTGACCCTGGCATTTAATTAATTATTTACGTAAAGGTCTATAATAATAAAATAAGACCATTACACGTTTATTGACCAATATCCATAACGCTAAACAGTGATGGAACTCTGAAACATACAAACAAAACATAACACATACATGAAAAATAAAGGCATCAACATGAAGACACTAATCAATAATAATTAATATTCTCTATCTCTCCCCGAGTCTTTGATATAGTATAGTGAAAAAAAAGGGGAACAAAGACTGTTATATATGTAGTAGTGTGATATGGGTGTCGATGGTGAGAGGGGGTTGTTCATGTAGTATGTAGCGTGTTCGTCATATTGTAATCGCTCTGCCATGAAGGTGTCTTCCTATCGCGTCCGGAGCGTTCTGACGGCAGGGGCATCGGTTGGAGAAGCGGGACACCTGGACGCAGCACCTGGAGCAGCAGGTTGCGAGGAATCTCGTTGCTGGAAGCGCTCAATGGGTACCAGGGACGGTGTTGGTGGGCACTGCTGAGGGTGCGCAGCTGGTCTGGAGGGCAGGCCTCGTGGTGGGTGTGCAGTGGAAGTGATGTGGGGCTGGTCGGTGAGGTTACGTTGCCAGCCGGTTGGTAGGCGGTAGGGGATGATCGCTCGACTGCGGACGGGGAGCGTGGTTTCGGGGGTGAGGTTGCGCACTGCTCCAATTCGGGCGCAGGGCTGGAGAGGTGAAAGCGGGAGTCGTCCATGCGTGTTTGGGGGGTGAGGTCGCGCACTGCCCCGATCCGGGCGCAGAGCTGGAGAGGTGAAGGTGGGAGTCGTCCCCGATGGTGAAGCGGCGTCTGTTCGGTTGGACGGGCACGTATTTCCTCAGAAATTTTCTGTTTCGCAGAGTCACTCTGCCTTAACGGTCAACCTTCACTATGTATTGATCGAACTGTCGCACTTCTATTACCAGGCCAGTCTTGTCCCATTTCCTGGGGTTGGGGCCGATCTGGTTCTGGATTCTGACCCTGTCTCTGACCACGAATGGGGGTAACCGGCTGGTGTGCTCGGACTAGTATTCAGTGGCTCTCATGTGCCTGTTCCGCAAGGCATCCTCCCTCGCCGCCAACGTCCCGAGCCAGGTATCGTGTGGCTTGTACCTGCCGGGTACGATCGGGATGAAATCTTTGATCGGACGGCCGAACACACACATAATGGGAGACAGCTTGGTATCTTTGTCAGGCGTGTTGCGATATTGTAGCATGGCTCGCTGAAAGCGTCTGTATCGAGCTCACTGTTCGGTCCTGTGTTGTCTGTGATCAGTCGTTTCGCTGTTTTCACGCCAACTTCGGCTTTGCAGTTTGAATGTGGAAAAGTTACCGAAGCCAGACGGTGGTGTACGCCCCAGTTCCACAGGAAGTGGCGAGTAGCCGTGGACGTGAACTCAGGGCCGCCGTCAGATGACAGTTCGTCGCAGATGCCATAAGTCACGAACACCCTGCGCAGGCTGTTGATGAGGCCTCTGGCGCCATCCGTGGTCCTCTCCACAATCGGCCAGTTTGAGTACTGTCGATGATCACCAGGTAGTTGGTACCTTTATAGTGGAAATAATTGGCACAGATGCACTGGAAAGGGTAGACGGGGGACACCGGAGGAATTGGAGGAGCACTGGGCTGCGAAGGTGCCATGCGGTTGCAATGGTTGCAACTGTTCCTGAGGGTAGTGATAGCAGGGGTGATGCCGAGCCAGAACACGGACACCTCAGCCCTCGCGACCATGGACGATACGCCCTGGTGGGATGCGTGGAGCGCGTTCAGTACATTCTGCCGGAGAGAGGGGAGGGATCACAACACTTTTTTTTAATACGACGACGCCGTCCACCGTGTACAGGTCCTCTCCGAATTGGTAATATTCTCTGAGTGGGGGTGGGAGCTCGTGACGGAAGTCAGGCATGCCTGACTCGATTATCGAGATGAGCTCTGTCATGTGTTGGTCGCTGCTCGTCGCCAATCTTACCCGGTCCCAGGTAACGGACTGCAGCGTGTTCAGAGCTGAGATCGCGGAGGCCATAACCTCGTCGTTGTACGCAGCCGTTCCCTCTGTGCGTATGCCAGCTAAGAATGAGTGGCGCAGAGCAGCTGCCGACGGTAGGTCATCATCAGCAACAGCGTCTTGGCTACTAGCGGAGATGTCGTCTGCCAGGAGCATCTTTTCAGGTTGGCGGTCGCCGGTGGGGTGGCGGGACGTAACGTCAGCAGCGCGATGCTCGCATCAGGTACATGGATCATTCGAAATCTGTAGCGGAGAGTCTTCTCCTTCAGATTTCTCAGTCGAGCATTCGGTAAGTCTTCCAGCGACCTGCCGCCAAACACCTTCAGCAGCGGTTTGTGGTCAACCGCGATGATGAGGTCATCGCAGCCGAGGACGAAGTACCTGCCCTTGTCCAGTGCGTCAGCGACTGCCAGAGCCTCTCCCTCGATCGGCGCGTAGCGTGACTCGGCGGGGTGGGTGAAGCGACTGCCAACGAGGGTGACCATCCAACCAGTGCGGCAACAAAAGGGTTCAGCACCAGGACATTCACAGTGCTTCTGGGATAGCCAGAATCCGATCCCTGACTTCGACCAATCGGTCGCAAGACAGGTCGGCTTTGTTTTGTCAAATATACTTACACCCTCCTCGCTCTCACTGATGATCACCACCTTCGACTCTTCAAACAGATTGTTGAGTTGATCATCCCATCGGAAGGGCGTGCCAGGCTTCAAGAGTTGGCGAAAAGGTATCATTCTCTTTGCCATAGCGAAAGCATACGCCGCCTGGTTAATTAGCCCAAACCATGAGCGAATGTCGGTTATGTTCTTTGGTGTAGGAAAGTCACGGATGGCCTGCAGATACTTCTCGCAGGGTCGTACTCTGTCGAGTGTGATTTCGAAGCCAGCAAACTCCACAGTGTCTTGTCCAAATACAAACTTCTCAGAGTTCAGCGTGATGCCGTGTCTACCGCAGATGTCAAGCCAGTTGACTGCTTGGAAGAAACTTTGTCTCAGGTCGTCCGAACAGAGCAGCGTATCGTCGATACAGTTGGTTTTGTTTAGAACGTCGGATACTATTCGTCGTAACGTCTCGAATAGCTAGGTCTCTCACTGACACAGTACTCTCTTTACCGTTAGCCAGGCGTATATGGGCATAATGAGGATTTGCTTCAAGAACTTCCGCTTCCACGACCAGAGGATCGTATTTAGAACTACGCACATGTTGCTTAAGGAAAACCTTGCTGCCAGGAAAGGAGAGCCAGGAAGGTACAGTACAACCTGTAGAAGAACGCCTAGCATAGGTAAACAGACGCTCATGAGGTGTACAATTAGTAGACGTACACAACAATGATCGCACCGAGTGCAGAGCATCAGTAAGAACGAGTTCCCAGCTGTTAACAGGCAAATTGCGAGATTTTAGGGCTAATATTATCGTCTTCCATATTATGCCATTATATCTCACACATTGTCCGTTACCCTGTGGGTTGTAAGGAGTTGTTCTGCTACTGGCAATACCACGAGAGTGTAGAAAGTTCTTTAGCTCTTGAGACATAAATGCCGTACCCCTGTCCGAATGTACGTAACCAGGCATACCGAACAATGCAAATATTTGATAGAGACAACGAATTACGGTTTGAGAGGAGATATCCTTGCAAGCGGACGGGTAACGGGAATATTCATCAATAACAGTAAGTAAATACTTGTTAGGAGAAACTGACGGTGCAGGTGTAAGGATTCCGGTTTTTATTATGGACCTTTACAAGTTTACGTAGATAATTAAACTATATGCCAGGGTCACCAGCGCCCAAGTACTAGATTGGCATCCGGCACTGCGGCGCAAAGTTAATTTTAATAAATGAAGGGAAGGACTGATTATTAAATCAATATGAATTTTTATATTTTATTAACAACAATTAATAAGTATATGCAAAGGGGATTTTACCCGTAACAACTTTGATGGACTTATAATGGTGATTAAATAATGGCCTGTTTGGCTAATATATAACAGTCTGCAAATAATACTGATTATAATAATAAATATTGCAATACAAATAATAGTAATAATAGTAGTAATAATAACAATAATAACTAAAAGATAATAATAACAAAGATAATATCAATAATAACTAAAAGATAATAATAACAAAGATAATATCAATAATAACTAAAAGATAGTCTGCAAATAATACTGATTATAATAATAGAATACAATAATAGTAATAATATAGTAATAATATATAATAATAATAAAAGATATAATAATAACAAAGATAATAATAATAACAAAGATATAATAGCCACAATGACAACCTTGTCTGCAAAGAGACAGACAAGAATACTGTAAGATATTTCAGAGAAAAAGAATAATAAAAATGGCAATAATTAATAATTAAAATACATATAGGTTATATAGGCCCCAGTAACCTGTGGATGATAAATTACAGTTAATTCTGGTTATGGGATTGTGTTAAGTTGAATGGGAAGACTAAAGGAAATATGTAGGCTACAAATGATTAGTAGGCCATCTGCTAAGAAAATAACTGAAACATAATAGGCTTATAAAGTAAAATATACTAAGAAATTTAATAGGCAGGCCTTTGCCTCTTCAACATATTGAGCTGAGGTTAATCTAAAACAAAGACTATGGTAGGCCTCAGTTAGGCTAGTTACAATTTGGCTTTAGCCTAGACCTAACTTAGCCTAAGTAATTTATTATATGAATCTTACATTACTATTTGTAGTATGAATCTTAGTACTAATTGCAAACGGTATAAGGCGTTAGTATCTGCAGTATGCGGTATTGCATACAGATATGAAATAGTAAAGAATAAATATATAAACACAAAACATACCACAAAGGAACTTTGCTTGCTGGCGGGGTGATTTCGAATATAATGTTTGGCGTCCTTTGTGTTGTCGTTGCACACAAGTTTGTTT
This sequence comes from Bathynomus jamesi, assembly GCA_023014485.1. NCBI lineage: Eukaryota > Metazoa > Arthropoda > Malacostraca > Isopoda > Cirolanidae > Bathynomus > Bathynomus jamesi. The sequence goes on along the minus strand of JAJOZX010011092.1, from coordinate 21,115 downwards.
TTACTTAATAATTTTACCAACCAGCCAAAATAATCCTTAAAAGCCCATTCATGTCTAGTCACACCACACTGAATTCTTAAGAATTAAATTTGATCACTGGACATATTTAACTTGTATTTATTTATTTATTTATTTATATTTAAATATTTCACTCATGCCAATTTGTGGCAGTTTTCACTAATAAAGAATATCTTGTGGTGCAAGGCACTACAAGTACTGCCCCCCAAAAACATGGTTGTCAGGGGTAAAAAAAAACACTTAAATGTCAAAACGCACTGGCTTACGAATGACTCTTCCAGAACGAGTCGTTGTTTGCTTTTGGATGGCAATATCCTGCAGCACTGGTTCTGAAGGCATGGATGGTGCTACAGGTGCAGTAGGGACATTGGGGGAAGGGGATTCTTGGTGCCTGTGCGATGGAGCCACTGGCTGGTTCAAAGACAGTTGGTTGCGATAATGAAGGAGAATTGGAAGAGGGATGATAGATTGTTGTACCCTCGGATGAGGTGGTGGTACATAGGATTTAGGAAGGGTAGATTGCTGTACCTGTATATGAGATGAAGGTACAGAAGATTGAGGAGGGATAGGTTGCTGTACCTGTATTTGAGGTGGAGGTACAGAAGATTGAGGGAGGATAGGATCTTTTGTTGGAGAAAAATCAAGGTATGCTGGTTTCAAGCGGTCCACAGAAACAGTTTCACGCTTGCCCACCTTGTCAATGATGAAAGTTTTGGGTTTACGGTCTAGCACAAGGAAGGGACCATCATAGGGGCAGTGAAGAGGGTAGCGGTGAGCATCATGTCTCAAGAAAACATGTGTGCAAGTTTGTAAATCAGGGGAAACGAAGGTAGTTTGTGAAGTGGAAGTTCTAGGTGCTGTGGGACGAATTTGCTTCATAACAGAGCGTAATGTCTTAACATACGAAGCAGGATCACATGCGGGGTTAATGGGTGTAGGTGTGAAAAATTCTCCGGGTAACCGGAGTGTGGTACCGTAAACTAATTCTGCTGCAGAGCATGCAAGATCAGTCTTCAGAGCAGTACGAATTCCGAGTAGGATTAGGGGTAGCCTGTCCACCCATGTAGTAGATGGATCAGTGGCTCGCAAGGAACTTTTAAGTTGACGATGGAAGCGTTCTATCACCCCATTGGATTGCGGGTGATAGCTTGTTGTTCTGATGCGCTCAGTCCCAAGAAGGAGCATGAGTTCCTTCCATAAGGCCGATTCAAACTGGGCACCTCTGTCTGTGCAAATGGTTGCAGGTATTCCAAAACGGGAAACCCAACATGAAACAAAGGCGTGAGCTACTGCAGAAGCAGTACAAGAAGTCAAAGGAACAGCTTCTGGCCATCTTGTGAACCTATCAATGACAGTGAGAAGATAGGTATAACCTCGAGAAGAATAGAGGGGGCCGACTATGTCTAGGTGTATGGCCTCAAAACGAGCCTTTGGCAAAGGAAAGGTACCAATTTCTGACTTTGTGTGTCGGTGAACTTTGGCACGCTGACATTGAAGGCAAGATCGAGTCCAATTGCGGATATCTTTGTGCATACTTGGCCATACAAACCTAGCTGCAATTAATTTTTGGGTGGCCTTAATTCCCGGGTGAGAAAGGGAATGGAGTTTAGCAAAAACAGCTCTTCGCAGCCCTTGTGGGACCAACGGTCGAATATGCTCAGTCGAGACGTCACATAAAATTAGTAAGTCTGACTTGGGTTCAACTGGTAAAGAGCGGACTTGCAATGAAGTGGGTGAATTAATAAGAGTTTGGAGGTCTGTATCCGTGGACTGAGCCTTAGCCATCTCTGAAAGGTTGATGTGAGAGTGTCCAGGGTCAGAAATTGCTGAGATGCGAGACAGCGCATCCGGCACAACATTCAAAGAACCTGAAATGTGTCGAATGTCTGAAGTAAATTGAAGAATAAAATCAAGGTATCTTCGCTCATTAGGAGCATGAGAGTCTGATTGAGAATGGAGAGCAAATATTAACGGACGATGATCCGTAAAAATGCTAAAGTCACGTCCTTCCAGGAATGACCTGAAATGACGGATGGAGAGGTATATCGCCAGCAACTCTCGACCGAAAGTGCTGTACCTCATTTGTGAAGGTGAGAGCTTGCGTGAAAAGAATGCGAGAGGTTCCCAAACGCCTGAAACAAGCTGCTGGAGCACTCCTGACACGGCAACGTCAGAGGCATCAGTGGCTAAGTTCAGAGGAGCGTCTGGTTGAGGGTGAACAAGGCATGTAGCTCGTGCTATAGCCTCTTTTGCTTGTGAAAAAGCGTTGGTAGCTTCGGGGTTCCACAGAACTGCAGTGGATCTGCCCCTTTTTGATTGGCGAAGAAGAGAGGTTATGGGTGCAAGAATGTTTGCACACTGAGGAATGAAGCGATGGTAGAAGTTTACCATCCCTAAAAAGCGGCGAAGTTGCTTTTGAGTTTGCGGTTGTGGGAAAGACCTTATGACAGATACTTTATTTTCGAGAGGAGAAATGCCCTTCGAAGTAACTTTGTGTCCTAAGAAGGTGAGTTCATCTACAGCAAAGACACATTTTTCAGGGTTTAGCAATACACCATATTCTGCCAACCGAGAAAAAACTAAGCGTAAATGTTGAATATGTTCTGAGGGAGAAGAACTTGCGATGAGAATGTCATCGACATATGTGAAAGTGAAGGAGAGACCTCTCAACACTTCATCAATGAAGCGTTGAAAAGTTTGGGCGCATTACGCAGTCCGTATGGCATTTTTGTCATTTCAAATAACCCAAAAGGGGTTGTTATAGCAGTTTTATGTACATCATCAGGGTGTACAGGAATTTGATGAAAGGCTCGCACCAAGTCAAGGCGTGAAAATACTGTGGTGCCATGGAGAGCAGAAGTAAAATCGTGTAAGTGAGGAAGGGGATAGCGATCTGGAATCGTGTTGTCATTCAAAGCACGATAATCTCCACATGGACGCCAGTCTCCAGGTGTAGGTTTTGGGACCATGTGTAAAGCAGAGGCATACGGGCTACTTGAAGGCCGTATAATACCGAGTTCAAGCATGTGTTCAAACTCTCGTCTCACAATTGCAAGACGATCTGGAGCTAAGCGACGTGGGCGGGTGAAAACAGGTGAGCCTACCGTATCAATACGGTGGACAACAGAGTGTTTAATAGGGGTATCCTTAGAACAGGGTTGAGTAAGTGAAGAAAATTCATTTAGGAGCTGCTCTATAGCAGGTGAGCACTGTGGCAGAGAACTTGCCAATAATGAAGAGGGGTGCACGGTAGGAGAACCAATTACTGAAAGATATGTGACATTATCAATTAATTGTGCTCTACGAACATCAACTAATAAATCATTAGCAGAAAGAAAATCAGAGCCTAACATTGGAGTATATACATCCGCGACAAGAAATATCCAGCGGAAAACACGTCTAAGTCCAAGAGAAACTGAAATAGAACGATGTCCATAAGTGTGAATAGATGAAGAATTAGCTGCACGTAAAATGAAAGGAGAAGGTCCGTTTGCACGGTCTGCGGCTGTTGCAGGAATAACACTGTATTGAGCTCCAGTGTCAATAAGGAATGCATAGCCTGAAAGTGGATCATGCAAGGTGAATGTTGGACCAGGTGGTGCAGTAGTTTGTGAATCATTAAATTTTTGTGGAAGAAGGTTAGTATTGCTGTGGGAAGGAGTTTGTGTTGTATTTGGAGAATTAGTTGGGGGTATTAAATTAGCTGTGGTTGAATAAGTAGGTTGCGATTCTTTAACTTTACTTGCGTACGTAGGTGTTGGTTTGACAGTGTTAAATGAGGTAGTGGTAGGGTTAGTTGAAGTAAGGATAGGAGGAGAGGCTTGAGAGGCTGTAGCGTCAGACGCCTGTGACACCAGCCTGGTTAGTTTAAAGGAGGGTTAGGAGTCCATGGGCAAGGTGTGAGACAGCGCGTTGCACGATCTTTAAACTTTTCATGATACCAGCAAGGAGGGGTATGAACAGTAGACTGTGGTAAGGAAATAGGTTGAGAATGGGGCTGAGTAGTGGGGATTGAGGATTGAGGATGAGGTAAGGCTAATAGATTTGGATTAGGAGCAACCAACTGACCTGTTTGCGGTGGCTGTGGTTGTAGGAGAACGAGGCGTTGTCCAGGTTCATATTGGGAGGCTCTAATTGGACCAGAGGGTCGTCCTGTCTTGAAGAACTTCTCTCTCGTTCCCTGTTGTTAGCTAGCTCTATTCGGAGAGCTTTAAATTCTTCTTTAAGTGTTCGTAGAATTTCATTGGATACTTTAAGACCTTGTGCAGCCGGACTCAGATTGTCGTCCTGCGTGGCACAGATTTGGGCAGTAGGGAGACCATTGGGCAGTAGGGAGACCATTGAGGAAGCGGCGTCGCATTAAGGGTGAGTTTTTATCGTCTTCATTGGTCTGTCCAGCCAGGTCTTGCAGATGTCTCAGGAAGGCTGTTGGCGTTTGATCCCCAAGAACTTGGTCCTTGAGTAGAGCATTGAGTCGCTCTTCTTCTGATTGGCCGAGTCTCCTGACTAACTCGCTGAGGAGGCTCTCAAAAGCTTGGTCAGACGGAGGCAATAGAGTTACATCCCGCACTACTTTGTATACTTGTGTAGGCAGGAGGTTCTTTGTGACAAGGAACTTGGTTCGTGGGTCCGTAACTCCTTTTATCTCAAATAATCCCGCAGTTGACTCACAAAGATTCGAGGCTCTTCAGCGGTGAATTGTGGAGTGGTAGGCTGATACATTGTGAGAAGGTCCGTTATAGGTGGTGAATTTGGAGTACCACCGTTGGATGACCCTAGGTTGTTATTGGTCATTGTGGCTATTATTTGTTAAAAGGTACTAAAAAAAATTTAAAATGTGTCACAAACTAACAAGATTTCAACAAATGTTGTTGAATGCAATTAATGGCTTCAGGTAAGCTTGGTTGAGTATGAGACTCAATTAGAGTTATGAATACCAATAACAAAAAATTACGTAAAAAAAAATTTTTTTTTTTTTTTTTTTTTTTTGTGATGTAGCCCAATATTAGCAGAAAAATAGTCTGCGTATAGGCTATTTGCAAGATAAGTAAAATTTTTTTTTATGATGTAGCCCAATATTAGCAGAAAAATAGTCTGCGTATAGGCTGTTTGCAAAATATAAGTAAATTTGCATAAAAAAACTTTAGAAAATGCTAAATTTATAAAAAGGCAAAATAAAAGGAATATATTTTGCAATAGAATACTCTTCCAGTACAGGTGAGTGCTTTGTACTAGTGAATTTAATAAAATTATAGATGCAGACTGAATATATTGACAAAAATTGAGAAAAAACTTTTAGAAATTTTTTTTTTTTTGCATAAATTACGGTGTTTGGTCACTCCAGGAGGTTACCAATTGTAAGAGTCCGGTTTTATTTATTTAGACCTTTACAAGTTTACGTAGATAATTAACTATATGCCAGGGTCACCAGCGCCCAAGTACTAGATTGGCATCCGGCACTGCGGCGCAAAGTTAATTTTAATAAAAGAAGGGAAGGACTGATTATTAAATCAATATGAATTTTTATATATTTTATTGACAACAATTAATGAGTATATGCAAAGGGGATTTTTACCCGTAACAACTTTGATGGACTTATAATGGCGAGATTAAATAATGGCCTGTTTGGCTAATATATAACAGTCTGCAAATAATACTGATTATAATAATAAATATGCAATACAAATAATAGTAATAATAGTAGTAATAATAGTAGTAATAATAACTAAAAGATAATATCAATAATAACTAAAAGATAATATCAATAATAACAAAGATAATAATAACAAAGATAACCTTGTCTGCAAAGAGATAGACAAGAATACTGTAAGTGATATTTCAGAGAAAAAGAATAATAAAAATGGCAATAATTAATAATTAAAATACATATAGGTTATATAGGCCCCAGTAACCTGTGGATGATAAATTACAGTTAATTCTGGTTATGGGATTGTGTTAAGTTGAATGGGAAGACTAAAGGAAATATGTAGGCTACAAATGATTAGTAGGCCATCTGCTAAGAAAATAACGTGAAACATAATAGGCTTATAAAGTAAAATATACTATGAAATTTAATAGGCAGGCCTTTTGCCTCTTCAACATATTGAGCTGAGGTTAATCTAAAACAAAGACTATGGTAGGCCTCAGTTAGGCTAGTTACAATTTGGCTTTAGCCTAGACCTAACTTAGCCTAAGTAATTCATTATATGAATCTTACATTACTATTTGTAGTATGAATCTTAGTACTAATTGCAAACGGTATAAGGCGTTATCTCTGCAGTATGCGGTATTGCATACAGATATTGAAATAGTAAAGAATAAATACTATAAACACAAAACATACCACAAAGGAACTTTGCTTGCTGGCGGGGTGATTCGAATATAATGTGTAAAGTGGCGTCCTTTGTGTTGTCGTTGCACACAAGTTTGTTTTTACTTAATAATTTTACCAACCAGCCAAAATAATCCTTAAAAGCCCATTCATGTCTAGTCACACCACACTGAATTCTTAAGAATTAAATTTGATCACTGGACATATTTAACTTATTTATTTATTTATTTATTTATATTTAAATATTTCACTCATGCCAATTTGTGGCAGTTTTCACTAATAAAGAATAATCTTGTGGTGCAAGGCACTACAACAGAACGAATCTTCACACTAAGCCACTAAGGTCTGTCAAATAACCGCAAATGGATAAGAAGAGGTCAAAGCTATCAGGTGCTCAGTTTAGAAAAAAAGAGGAAAGAAGAAGAGGAGAAACGAGCAAAAGATAAAGGTATAGAGCTATGTCATCTACTCTTCACTGCTATATTGCACTGCTATTTTGTGATATAGCTTTCTGAGTCATTTGAAGTGTACTATTATGTATATAATTAGCCATTAACCAAGGAGGTTGTATTATCATTTTTTTCCTATTCTAAAAGTTTAATAAATTGTGCTTAATAACATGTTAAATTAATTGTACTAGCCTATTCATCATTGGTCTGTTATGTTCTATTTTACTATTTGCAGGGGCACTTTTGAAATATTTTGGAACACCCTCTGCCACTAGCCAGGATGAGAAGCCGTCTACTTCTGCCATTATTGAGGCTGAGGAGCCATCTACCTCCTCAGCCTCACATATGTCTCCACAAATGCAGTCTGATCCTGAGGATGAAGACCCATTTGCTTCTACTTCTCCCCGGCAGGACTCTTCAGGTGAGTTTGTGTGCACATATGTCTGTGAGTGTGTGCGTGTGTGTATGTGTGTGCATCCCTGCAAAGCATTTTGCAAAACAGTTATAAATTATAATGTTATTATCACTGGGTCTGGGTTATGGGTATGTGTGGTGTTTCACCACATAATTCCATAACACCACCACCATAACAAAGTGCTGTGAATAATGTGTTATCTAACTTAGGTGTTGTATACTAATGAGTAATGCTCTTGTTCTTTCTATTAGAAATGCTGGAGCAGAATCGCCTCCTGAGGATGAGTCTCTGTCCACCGACCTGCTAACTGGCCTTCAGTTCTGACTGAGAGAATTCGGACACAACTGGTTCCAGGGGACCAAGTCAAGTACCATCTGACTTTGTATTCCCTAGAAACGACAGTGACGGAAGAAGTTTCCACATCAATACTTCAGGAAGTCATTGGTTAGTGGGGAAAATATAACCAGAAGTGGTTGGTCTATTCCTTAAAAAACAACAGCCTTTCTGTTTCTGTTGTACATTATTTCCAAGAGGAAAATAAATTTAACAAGTTTGGGACTCTCGGACTGGAAGCTGCAAGCTCATGCTCACATCACATGAAACAGTTCAGAACACCTAAATTCTATGAAAATCTGGAAAGAACTGGCAGTGAGGATGAGAAAGGGGAGACCATTGACAAGCAGGAGGGGCACTTCGGAGGCTGGAGAAGTTGAGATGGAGAGCGGTGCTGACACGTCTCACTGCTATTGTGCATTCTCTGGCAGTTAGGAATTTGGCACTAAGGGGACATACAGAAAAATTGTTCTCACCATCAAATGCAATTTTCTGAAAGAAGTTGAACTGATGGCACAATTTGATCCTATAATGCAAGAGCACATTAACCGTGTCCAAAAAGGGACCTCCAGTCACACCAGCTACCTCGGCCACCACATACAAAACGAACTCATTGATTGTCGAGCAGCAAGACCATTTCAGCAATGGTGAGCGACATCAAACAATCAAAGTTTTTTTCAATAATTCTAGATTGCACTCCAGATATCAGCCACACTGAACAGTTGTCAGTTGTGATTCGGGTGTGTCACTGGAGGGGAAGCCCCATATAAAGGAACATTCAGGGGTTTTTGGAGGCAGAGGAGTCCACTGGTCAACATTTGGCATCTCTGATTCTGAAGAGACTGGAGGAGCTAAAAGTTCCTTTCATGGACTGTAGAGGACAATCATACGACAACGGGGCCAACATGAGGGGAAAAAACAAGGGTGTTCAATCCAGGCTCCTAGAAATTAATCCCAGAGCTCTGTTTGTTCCATGTGGGGCTCATTCTCTGAATTTGCTTGTGGCCGATGCTGCTAAGGGATCTATTGATGCCACAAGTTACTTTGGCATCTTGCAGAAGCTTTACACTTGTTTTCAGCCTCCACACAACGATGGGCCATTTTGAAAAAAACATGTGAACATCACATTGAAGATGTGGTCTGATACAGGTGGGAAAGCAAGATCAAGAGTGTGGAGCCCCTGAGATATCAGGCAGCTGCAGTGAGAGATGCACTGATCGAGGTGAGGGACCACACCAAAGACTCTGTAATAAAGGTCGAGGCTCAATCTCTGTCAGAGGAGGTTGGGTCATACCGCTTCGCCATTTGTTCAGTGGTGTGGCATGACTGTTGTGCCAAATTCAGCATGTGAGCAAGCAGATGCAGTCTCCTAGCATGCACGTTGATGTTGCAGTAAATCTCCTAAAAAAAACAGAGAGAGGTCTCCGCAATTACAGGGCAAACAGGTTTTGTGGCTGCACAAATGGCAGCCACAGATATCTGTGAACAAATGAATGTGGAGGCTGTGTTAAAACAAAAACGGCTGAGGTCCACAAAGCGGCACTTCTCCTATGAAGCATCTGATGAGCCCTTGATTGATGCTTTGAAGAAGCTGGAGGTGACATTTTTCAATGCAGTGGTTGGCTGCAACATCAGCCATTCAGGAAAGATTTTCCACGTTGGAAATTGTGGGAGAGAAGTTTGGAGTGCTGACACATTTCCAAAATCTCACATTTGAGGAGCTGACAGAACAATGTGTGAACCTTAGTACTACACTACACTTTAAGGGACAATCTGACTTGGATGGCAGAGAGCTTGCACAGGAGCTGAAGAACTTGCCTGACTTGCCATCAAAGACCATATCCTTGCTTGAACTGCTGACATTTATCCATGAAAGGGAGCTCTCTGAAATATATCCAAATTTGTGGACTGCTCTCAGAATTGGTCTTACTCTTCCAGTCACTGTTGCTGAAGCAGAGAGGAGCTTTTCAAAGCTGAAGCTCATCAAATCCTACCTGAGGTCAACTATGTCACAGGAACGCCTTACCGGTCTGGCCATCATCAGTATAAATCATACAATTGCTGAGCAGATTTCATATGATGATTTAATTCATGACTTTGCATCAAGGAAGGTAAGAAGAGTCAGGCTTTAGATGGCAGTTGTGCTGTGGTGCAATTATTTGTTTCTTGTTCAAAGTGTAGCATAATAATTATCCTCTCTTAAGTGTCTTATTCTATTTATGTGATAGAGCATTTGTACAATTTAGAAATTTGATTCTCTAGTTTATTTATAGCAGTTGTGCAATTTAATTTGTATTTTTCCTGTTCATAGTATCATAATTACATTCTTTAAGTGAGTTATTCTATTTACGTGATGAAGGATTTGTAAAATTCAGAAATTTGAGTCTTGTTTTGGTTCTGAAGTTCCAACAATTAATCCAATAAAAAGTTATTTTGTGAAAGAGTTATGTCTGTCCTTTATTTTGGGGGGATTCGAATGTGTGTGTGTTGGCGAACAGGGGGGGGGGCGCTGAAGGTGAGGTTCGCCCAGGGCGTCATGTAAGCTAGGACCGCCACTGTGCACAGGCACCAAGAATCCCTTCCCCCAATGTCCCTACTGCACCTGTAGCACCATCCATGCCTTCAGAACCAGTGCTGCAGGATATTGCCGTCCAAAAGCAAACAATGACTCGTTCTGGAAGTCATTCGTAAGCCAGTGCGTTTTGACATTTAAGTTTTTTTTTTTACCCCTGACAACCATGTTTTTGGGGGGCAGTACTTGTAGTGCCTTGCACCACAAGATTATTCTTTATTAGTGAAAACTGCCACAAATTGGCACGAGTGAAATATTTAAATCTAAATAAATAAATAAATACAAGTTAAATATGTCCAGTGATCAAATTTAATTCTTAAGAATTCAGTGTGGTGTGACTAGACATGAATTGGCTTTAAGGATTATTTTGGCTTGTTGGTAAAATTGTATAGTAAAAACAAACTTATGTGAAACGACAACACAAAGGACGCTGTTCACACATCGTATTATTTGAAAGCACGCGCCAGCAAGCAAAAATTGTATGGTATGTTTTGTATTTATAATGTTTATATTCTTTACTATTTCATATCTGTATGCAATACCGCATACTGCAGATACTAACAAGCCTTTATACTGTTTGCAATTAGTACTAAGATTTATACTACAAATAGTAATGTAAGATTCATACAATAAATTACCTTAGGCGAAGTTAGGTCTAGGCAAAAGCCAAATTGTAACTCTAGCCTAGCTGAGGCCTACCATAGTCTGTGTTTTAGATTAACCTCAGCCTACTATGTTGAAGAGGCATAGGCCTGCCTATTAATTTTCTTAGTATATTTTACTTTATAATATAAGCCTATTATGTCATGTATTTTCTTAGCAGATGGCCTACTAGTCATTTGTGGCCTACATACTTCCTTAGTTCTCCCATTCAACTTAACACAATCCCATAATGAGAATTAACTGTAATTTATCATCCACAGGTTACTGGGCCTATATAGAGCATATGTATTTTAATTATTAATTATTGCCATTTTTATTATTCTTATTCTCTGAAATATCACTTACAGTATTCTTGTCTGTCTCTTTGCAGACAAGGTTGTCATTGTGGCTATTATTTTTAGTTATTATTATTATTAGTTTACTATTACTATTATTTTTAGTTATTACTATTATTAGGTTGCATTATTATTTGTACTATTATTATTATTAGTTTACTATTATTAGTTATATTATTAGTGTTACATATCATTTGTACTATTATTTGTATTATTACATATTTATTATTATAATCAGTATTATTTGCAGACTGTTATATATTAGCTAAACGGGCCATTATTTAATCTCGCATTTATATGTCCATCAAAGTTGTTACGGGTAAAAATCCCCTTTGCATATAGTTATTAATTGTTGTCAATAAAATACAAAATTCATATTGATGATTTTATAATCAGTCCTTCCCTTTTATTAAAATTAATTTTGCGCCGCACTGCTGGATGCCAATCTAGCATTTGGGCGCTGGTGACCCTGGCATTTCGTTAATTATCTACGTAAACTTGTAAAGGTCTACAATAAAAAAACCGGACTCTTACAATATCATTATGTTTATGATTTTATTATGTTCTTATTTCATATACAATAGAGGTAGGGAAATTCATTTATGTGTGAATAAAAAATCTACGTATCTAAGTATTAATGGGAGACTTTACGCGGCCGCGTTCACGTATCCCCATTTATCCAATAAGGTATGAAGTTTGTCCAACGCGGATTTACTTAACGCGCCGTTCTCGAGGAACCTAACCCCGCGTTGGACGAGGGTTTACTGTGTCTGAAGACAGGACATTGCACAATAACACATTAGAGCTGTTTTGGACCCTAGTAATGAAATTATATGTATTCTTCCGGATTAACATTTGGCTGGTATGTAGGTTACGCGTAGTAAACATAAAACTGGCACTGCACCATTTTGGTTCTCTAAATAGCATACGGAAAATATTATTATAAGCAACAGAGTTTATTCATAGCAGTTTTTGTATAGTTCCACCACAGATGGGATGTATACAATGCATTACAGTAAGTTCTAAAAAGATAAGTTTTAACTGATTCTGAACACACACCAAATTTCCTTACTAGCATGTTACCCTCTACATACAGTTTTTTACGTTGCCTCTCAATATCGAGTTCATCTCGCAGCTCGTGAGTAATTACATGACCTCAGTATTTACACGTGTCTTTGACAGGTATTGTCTGACCATTCATTTCAAAAGACCCACATGATACATGTTTCAGTAGATTACACCTAAAAATCAAAATACAACTCTTTGCCCCATTATAAGTGATGTCATTTTCTATACCATATTGTTCACATATCTCTAATAGTACTATTAGCCCATGGGGAGAGGGTGACAGAAGAACAAGGTCATCAGCATACATTAAATGATTCATTTTTTCCAATGACACAGCCAGTACGTGCAGTTTTAAGTTCATTGGTAAGGTCATCCATGTATATACAGTCTACAGATAAGCTAGGGTAATAATATGCCCATATGTGCATGTTTGCTTGGTAGGTCACATGTGGTAAGAAAGCCGATACGTCTAGTTTCCAATAAGCTGGAGAAAGGGTGATCTAGACCAGTGGTGCTCAAACTTATGGCAATCATGTACTATTTTATGCCATTTTTCCAAAATGCAAAACGTAATGTGCCACTATGACTATGTCGAATAGGCCTAAATTAATATACTTGTTTATATTGTACAAATAAATTGCATTATTAGTAAAGCAATAAATGTCGTGTGTATTTTATAACTATATTTTACGTTTTCTTTGCGGTACCTGCATTACAAAGTCTTGTGTATTTGCTTCCCTCCAGCCAATTTGTCAAATATGACGCACTTAACACATGAATGATTATTCAGTAACTGAATTTTAAATCTTATTGCGCAAGCGCACCAGGCAGTCTTAGAAGAGTTGCCAGTTACCACTCCGAAAATTCTCAAATTTCTTGCTTACACGAGGACATTCTGAATTCAGGCTGGTGCACCATTATAACCATTGATTTTTTATTTGCCTTGAGTGTCCATGTGCCATCGTCAGAGTCAGAATGTGCCAGGGTTTGAGACCCCGGGTCTACTCTAGAGTAATGTTTCTCAACCTTTTTTGTGTCTAGGGACCAGAAATTTCTAACACAATTCAGCGCAGCCTAGTGTATATACAGGTTGTTCATAACATGTGGGACGCACTTTCAGGATGGATTTAGGACCCGAAAACAATGAAAAAAGCTTATATAAACATATCTCCTAAATCGCTTCGTTTCCGAGTTACAGCCCGTTATTTGTTCCAGCAAGTATCCGCCTTACCTTTAAAAATGCTCAAAATGACCGCCTTGCGCTTGAATACACGCCTGAACACGCCTCGTCAGAGACTGACTGACACGTTCAAACATTCCAGGTATTGCTCGGATTTTCTGGCATCCTTGTTCTACATGTTGGCGAAGCATTTCAACGTTGTCAATGGGTGTCACATAAACGATGGATTTCAGATGACCTCACAGGTAAAAGTCGAGTGGATTTAGGTCGGGGAGCGGGCAGGCCACGCAATGGGTCCTCCACGGCCTATCCATTTATCAGGGAAATGATCATCCAAATAGTCTTTGGCTACTCGACTAAAATGAGGCTGAGCGCCATCATGCATAAACCACATACGACGTCGGACACTAAGAGGAACTTCATCTAGTAAATCGCTTAAATCATTCCTTGAAAAATTGGAATAGGATTCTCCTGTTAATCTTCCAAGCAAAACAAAAGGACCGATTAAATTGTCGACAATAAGTCCTGCCCATACATTGATACTAAATTGTTGTTGGTGCCTTGACTGGATGATGGCATGCGGATTCTCTTCAGCCCAGTGATGAGTGTTGTGAAAATTGATCACGCCATTTCTTGTGAAGGCAACCTCATCAGAAAACAACACGGAGGATAGAAAAAGAGGTGAGTGGCCACGCGTTTGGAATGACCATTAATTTCAAATTATTGACAGGATTTGTTACATTCTTTCGCTTTTTACGGTTGTAATAACATACAAATTAGAGGAAACAACCCAGCTAACAATTTTACGTAGACACAACGTTGTCACGAGGTTGCATTTTAGCACTGTGACGTAGATACAACGTAAATTTGTGAGGTCTCACTTACGTTTTCACAACGTTGTGATATTACGTAAACTCTACGTAGATACAACGTTGTCTCAACGTCTCAAGGACAGAATTTGGTTCGACAAAGGCGCCCTATTTGAAAAAGTAGTATGCTGTATGTACAGTAACTCCGTTACAATTTTGTAACAAAGAAAAATGTAATACAAAACTATATGCTGTGGATGTAAAACCCTACGTGCAAACAACATCTATGTTACGCATGGGCGCCCGCAGGATTTTTTCCAAGGGGGGGCAAAATTTAATGTATTAATAGGTAGGGACCGGAGCAAGCAAAAAACTTTTGACCCTTAGGAACCAGCAGGTTAATTCTAAGCAAGTTTAGTGTTGCATTTTCTGTAATGGAAAATGCAAATATATATTGTATATACATACAATGCACATGATAACAATCATTTATTTTATTTATAAACAGAAAACATGATAGAATGAAGAAAAAAGCACACTGAAGTAAATGTTGTACCTAATTTGAAAACGGTGTTTCGAGCATCACCTACACTGCTCATTTGAATAGGAATTGTAGTCGTTGCGGTCACTACAAAATTATGAACAACCTTTTCCATAAAATCAGTTTTGTTGGAGTTGATTTTCTCCCGGTGAACAAATAAAAAGGTAGCAACCTTTTATCATGCACACAAATAAAATTTTTCACCCTTTAGGAGGCAGTTGGATACTTTTCAGCAAGTTTAGGATATAAATATTTTCTTAGAAAATATTTAATATATTTTCTTGGCATTTCCAGGGGGGGGGGGCAAGCGCCCCCCCCCCCTTGCCCCTACCTGCGGGCGCCCATGATGTTACGTACAAAAAATTACGTCAGAAGTTTACTTGTACTTCATGTGTATACAACGTCATTATGCAACGTTGTATCAACGTTGTAATATAACGTTTAAGTCTTACGTTGTGGACTACGTTAGTACAACATCAGTTTCTGATATGACCAAGATTCAACCAGGATACATCGTTGTATTTACGTAGTGCGTTTGCTGGGGAGAGCAATATAAGTTTTCTTTGCTAAAGAGTTGTGTAGCGTATGTATGGTAATTGTAAGCGTAAGTTGAAGATTATACTCGTATTCATTTTAGTATCACGGCTCATGAACGAGATGAGGTGAGATTGTAATTATACTCGACTTTAGTTATCGCTCGCGGAAAACGAGTAACCACGATACTGTTCTTACGTTGTTTTGGACTTGTTTAATCTCCTTCGTAATATCAAAGATGACCGAAAGGATCTACAGCGTTTCGTTGGATCTGAACCACGGGTCACTACATCATCTGGACGCAGAGGATAGTCACCCATTCAATTATTACCCAGATCCAATGTAGATTAACTTCGCTGATCTGCGGGAAGTTGTGTTCCAGCATCGATATGACGTAAACCGTAACCATTGATACAATGTTCCAGATATCTTTTTCCAACTTGGTATCGAAAGCATTTATTTTTGAATAACTAAATTAAATGCACAAAATTCTGTAAAACTGAAATTTCTATATCAGTACACCTATTAGATGTAGAAGGAGTCTTTGTGGTATGTTTCCACGGTAACAAGTTGTTTACATTTATTTCAAATATTCCGTGGAAAATTATATTAGGCGACTATATTTTTCCATAATGACAAATATTTCTTCGAAAAACTGTAAAGAGATTGGAAGAACTGATATATGTACGTAACAATTTTTAGGAAAGAATAATTTTCGATTCCTCTTCCTCCTTATTCACACTGTCGCGTCCTGACAATCAGTGATTGAGAAACACTGGTCTTAGACTTTAGTTTGGCGACGATGGAGGCCATTTGAAAGGGAGGCACTGAGAGGGAAGATCTTGCCTCAAGAGAAATCGCCTGTTTGTTCCTTGAAACCCGCTGGGAAGATTGTTTTCCGTCTACCATGCTAGTTAATACAGGTCCATGGTAATAGGGTCATTGGCGACAGGAGTTTCTCAAATACACCTGCCATCTTTAGTAGACCGGTGTACAATTCAAGGTTGTTTAAAGACACATATAGTGAAGGGGACTAAACGCGTGCGCGCACACACACACACACACAGACTGATAGCAAGTGTCACAACGTGTCTTAAATCGACTAAGATCCGATAAATCGAGAAAGAATCCCTTTAACCCGAGAGTGGTGGCCCCTTTTTTAGCCCCGTATGTCCTTAAATGAACCCAGGTAAATTTTTACCCCGCGCCACCACTCCAGTTAAATATTAACAAAGTTTTTCTAATCTTTATTTACTTTTTGTTATTTGTTACTTCTAGGCAATGAATCCACTTCTTAAACTAGATCTGAAATTCCTGAGAGTAGTTTCCTGAAGAGAAAAAGAGTCCAATTTTAGAGAAGTCTCCTTCAGATCCTTACCATTTATTTCTTATTCTTTGATCCACATTGAAATGGGAAAGATCGGCAAATTGCCGTATAGTGAGAAACCGTATGACTGTACAAATAGATAAACAAAACCGAACAAAATGCTAGTTTTCAAGTTTTTTACTGATTGTCTTCAATCTCTCTCTCTCTCTTCGCCGCAAGCAATGTTGGCTCATCCTCTGTTTACTATCGCTGTTATAGTGGCTATTGCTCTTCTCAACTAACTGCATGCCTCCTACTTTAAGGAGAGCACGCAGTACCAGACTTTCGACACTTTCTGGACCAATCTTCCTCAATCCATCTTTCCTCCTGTCTTATGACCTCCCATCTTTCAAACGCAGAGTGTCTAGGCATCTTGAAAACGCCGGACCTTGATTTTGGCTCTCTTCTTCTTCTATAGGAGGGGCGCTTTTGCGGACATTTGCACTTGGCCCCTCCTTCAATTGTATATATTTCTATCCTTAGTATGCGAAATGTCACTATTAATCTATGAATGATACACAATTTTATATGAGAAAAACTGACGTGTCGCCCAGTGATGGAAAATTTCATTCACTAGGCGACAAAAAATTTCGGTGGGCGACATTAATGTTGCTTAGTTATAAGGTTACAAAATACTCTGATGTACGATTACTATATGTTTTTATGAAGGAATTTGAATTTGTTGCGGTGGGAGGGGGTAGGGTAGGGGCATAAGTAAGCTTGAATGCGTGATAATTCATAGCTATAATGGGTATTTTGTTGTGAGGTAGCACTTTTGGTACCTCGGAAAATTAAAAAATGTATATAAAAATACTTAGAAAATTTTTTACTCTCAGATAAAAAGATATGTTAGCTCTGATCAGGTTAGTTAAGTTTCGGTTAGGTTAGGCTTGATTAATGAGTACCTCACTATTTAATGACGTAACAGAAAACACCCTTCGAGCCCTCAGCTGCGACCGAAACACTTATCACGCCTTTCTTGGTTCGATGGCACCAAAGTTTGGTTAAATTAGGCTTGGTTAATTTGTTTTTTAGATAAATGAATTTAAAAAAGTCGGTATCTCGCTTATGCGGAGATATGTGTATGTGTGTGTGTGTGTGTGTAAGGAATTAATTATTTGTTAAGGAAGTTCAGAAATCTAAAAGATTAATTTACTTTCTTTCAAAATTGGAAGATTAAAAAGTCATTAATTTCGTTGTTGGAGAAAAAACTTGAAAAATAATTTGACCAAAGAGCCAATATTGCCGCAGTTACTGCAACCAATAATAATAATAATAATAATAATAATAATAATGATAATAATATTAATAATTAGAACATCATTATTATTATTATTAATGGTATTTTTAAGGTGTCACTAATATTTATCTTTCGTTATTTGTTTGAGGTGAAAAGTTGCTTGTAATCCATTGAAACCGGGTCGGGAAAGCGAGAAAAGCTTCAAGAGGGAAATGAAAACAGACCAAAAGAAAGGTTTATTATTTCACTTTAGTAATGCAAATAAGGACAGAGAGAGAGAGAGAGAGAGAGAGAGAGAGAGAGTAACTTTAGATATTGAATTATGTAAATAACTGATTTCACTTCTCGACCATCTCACTCGTGGAGGGTTGGGGAAATCCACACCCTATTAGGAAATACCTTCATAAAATGCCTCCTACTTTTCTATCCACTTTTCTATTACTGCTACAATAATTAGGAAATACACTAGCTTAATAACAAGAATCTCCCTGAGTGCATTGAAAGGTCTTTGAGGTTTCCTCTTGTCCTTGTAACTCCTTGTAACTTTCACCAAGAAGGGTCTGCACTCTCCCAAATTACTTTCCTAACCTCAAAATGCCCATTAACTCCCCCGAATGCCAGAAGGGGCATTGCATGGTGTGGTCGAACGATGACATCTGTTGAAATAGGATGAATCAATTGGCTCTTAACTTTCTCCTCTCTCTCTCTCTCTCTCTCTCTCTCTCTCTCTCTCTTTCTCTCTCTCTTCTAGAAATGAATTGAAGGAAATTTAAAAATGAAAACTCACCAACTTTTCCTCAACAAACTTAATAAACATTTTCACAAACAAGCCAAATCATTGTACATCAATTGGTTGTATAACTTTTGCGGTTTAGTTATTAAATATCTTCGCTGACAGTTGTTAAAAAACCAACGCTGAAAGGTTGTTAATTAACAACTCATTATATGAGCTTGTGTACAACTGTTGACGGCCCAATAAGATAAGGGGGCTGTAAATACCTAATGAAGTAATGGTGCGGTGGGAAAACTCTCAATTGCCTTGTTTAGGAAAGAACTTTCTTTCAAATAAATGTTACTCAATATTTACCTGCCTTTTATCTTTATAAATTTTAATATATATATATATATATATATAATATATATATGGGAATGAACTCAGAATGGTTCCCTGAGTTTTTTATGATACACACAGACCGTGCATGGAACAAGGAACTCTTCTGGGACAATTAAATCCACTATAGTCCGAATAAGTAATGGTAAATGACAAATACCATAGTTTTTCTTTTTCATGATGCAAGCCCGACGTGGGCAACGGGTCTCTCGCAAAGAGGTCCCATAAATATAGCTTCCCTCACCAGCTATCTGCAAAGCAGACAGGATCCAGCTATGGTATTTGTCATTTACCATACTTATTCGGACTATAGTGGATTTAATTGTCCTAGAAGAGTTCCTTGTTCCATGCACGGTCTGTGTGTATCATATAATAATATATGAAAAGAAGGGCCAACACAACGGCAAACATTTTCGTTGATCCGGTCAATGAGGGATGCTATTCGTGGAAGAAAGTTTCAGAATGACGATGAGGTTGTCGAGGAGGTTAAAAGTTGTCCCAATAGTTTTAAACCCGTATATTACAGAAGATACGTGGATGACACTTTCTAATATTAAAATCCTTCACACGTAAAACTTTTTCTTCATTATCTAAATAAACAACATATTAAAAATTAAATACACGTGTGAAAACGAAACAAATATAGTTACCTTCCTGGAGTTCTAGTTAAACGGGCTAATAACAAGTTCCAGACTCACTATTTAGAAAACAAACTTTTACTGGTTTGGGAACCAATTATTTAAGTTGTATGTTTTATAAATATAAGATTAGCGCTATACTGACATTATTAACAAGAAGTTACCGAATTTGTTCGGATTACTTTTCATTAAACGAAGAATTTCAATTTTAAGACAGTACTTTATAATAATTTACTACCCTCTAATCTTTTTGACAACCAATTAAAGAAAGTTTTAAATGACACTTTTAATACTAAACTCCCATAACCACAGTACAAAAAGAAGTCAAATATATTAAATTACCTTTTTATGGTTATTATCATTACGTATCCGAAGTGAAGTGTCCAAAACTGCTCAAGTCTAGTTAGCCCAAATAAATTTTAGATTCGTCCTCGTCAAACCACTTAAATTATCAAATTTTTAAAGTTCAAAGACAAATTCCCCAAAACTGTATGCCCTAATGTTGTTATAAATACACGTGCGGCAGCTGTAAGCTGGTATATCGGTAGTACTCAACTCCAACTGGATGTACGCCTTTCTCAACATTTGGGCTTATCAGTCCGTACCAACCGTCCCCTCAGTAGCCCACCACAATCCGCAATTAGAAAACATAGTAATGAAAAAAACCATCCCTTCACAAAACTCAGTTCGAAATTCTGACAAGATCCAATAAACCTTACAGAACTCCGAATTTTAGAATCTTTGTACATCTATAGAAACAAACCCTCCATTAACAACAATACTGAGCATACAAAGTGAATTTATATAAAGTCGATTGCGTGATTTAATTCTTTACCTAACACAAATTGTTCATAAACAGAAGAAAAATTACGAGTACCAAAGAAAGTAGACGATTCTTATTAAGTACCCTACCACACTTCTTTAGATCAGAAAGAGAACTGCCCATCCTACTGAATGATGCCCTAGAGACATAAATGACCGTGGCGTAACACTAACACAACGAGCCAACTAATTAAAAAAGATTAAATCCTGTTGGTCCTGGTATTTGAATGGTTAAGACTGTCTTGCCCTTTACTGTCGTGGAATGAAGATTGAGTTATATATGGCTGTTACCCTTCCACTAAAAATTGAGAATCATCCGATTATACATCAAAGGAGAGAGAAAGAATGAATTAAATGAAAATTGATTGATGAAAAAAAATGAAAAACTGGATGAGCAATCATATACTTACTCACTTTATGAGGGTTTGAACGACGGTTCAGGATCGACCTGCGGTCGATCCCTCTGCAGTATCCCGCCTCATTTGGGGATTTGGTGAAGAAGGGAATTGCTTTCCGATCTCTTCCTGCCTTCGTAGCCAACCACGCATGGCTGGAATCTGTCCAGCTGGTTCTTGAAGTTATTCAAGTCGGGCATTAAAAAGCTTTGGGCCTCGTATTCTGATGGTATTTCCCAGCCTCGTTTTCATGGCCATGGCCCTCTGTCCCACCGCAGCAGGGACAGTACAAAAA
>JAJOZX010011091.1:120000-123687 GCA_023014485.1 Bathynomus jamesi | reverse complement strand
CGTCGTAGAAGAAGTACGTACAAAACACTTAAGGGGTTAATGAGCTCTTATTGCAGTATTATATCAAATGCATAGTTCCTCTAACGCTATCGCTGAAAGTTTTCCGTATATCGTATACATATTTATACAGACATTTTATTTTTATAAATTATATTAATTTCTCCCTCTACGTCGTTGTTAACGAGTACCAATAGTTTTGAAATCCCATTCGTAAGGGTCTCATTAGACGTCATTAAATATTCATTCATTTAACTTATGATAAATGCAATTATTTAACTTTTCTTATGATAGAAAGAAGTCCTACACTGTAGTTGTAACCATATATATATAATAATATATATATATATAATATATATTATATATATTTATATATATATCGTACGTTTAAGCCCCAAATATATTTGGCCATAATGGCCAATTATGCATAATAGGGTGAGACCAATAAAGTCATAACTATAGATTTACTGAAGTACATTCTAGATGCGACCCATAAAACGAATAGAAAAGCAACTCCATAAAAAGAGCAATATTAGAAACTCTATATATAAAAAAAAGGTAACATTGAGGGGGGAGGCCCATAAATGGGGTCTCCATCTACAGATTTATCTCTCTCTCTCTCTGTTCTCTCGACATCTGCCAAACAGCGCGTGGGTGGAAATAATTCTTTATATTGGTATTGTTTTGCTGTCCTTATATCGCGCGCGAGGAAACGTCTTAAACCCCCCATTTAAGGGGTTATTCACAGCCCAAATACGTGTCACGTTGTTGCACGTTATTTTCGTATCGTAAAATGTAAATTAAAGCTTGTAAAATCGTCGGATGACTACTATTTGTAGTCGAAAGACGCGTAGTTCTTTTGTATCGGGGTTCGAACTTTTGCCTTTTATGTCGCTATATTGTCCTCTTACGTCACTGTGGGTGTCTGTGAGTTTTTTATTTGGGTCGCAATGGATGACTGTTTGATGCGACACTTCCCATGCAGCTGATTGAATATTGACGGGTTATTCCGAACATTGGGAATAGAGGAAAGTTCTTTTATTATACGAAGTATACCTCAGTACGGGCAGGAAGTATTCTCAATTACTGCTAGAAAGCACGGAATTTATGTCATATTAATGTACTTCTCACGCACGCACGCACGCACACACACATATATATATATATATATATATGATGCAAACCCATGGAGGAAAAAGAAAAAATTATTCCAAAGTCGTGCATTCAACATTACACCTCGTCAGGCGTATACACCTCGTATGGCAGAAGGTCTTTATTATTTTTCATTTTGTTCATATGAATTTTGTCAATTAAGCTTTGCCTATACGCCTTCTTCTTCTTCTTCTTCTTCTTCTTATAGTAATTTCTTCATGCTTTTCACAAATTTTATTTCTAGCCGGACTTTTTTGCAGAACTGGACATAACGAAATGTGACTGTAAGCAAAGAAATCTGTTTAATATAAAACAAACCCTTAATCATATCATTAAAATCAGAAAACAGTTTTTTACAAACATCACAAATTTAACTCCTCTCAATGTTCTTCATAACAAAAGGTATCATTAAATAAAATGATAAAAAAAGGTTGATGTCAAAGTCTCACCTTCAAGGACAGATTTAGCTTCCATTCTTTTAACACTTTTAAAAAAGAGATATTCTTTTAATAATTAAACTAATAGTTTTTTTTTTAACAAAGAGTGTAACCACACAAACAGTATCAAGTTACAGTGTGTGTGTGTATATAATATATTATATATATATATATATATATATATATATCCTTGTACTTGCTTATATATGTGGTTGTTATAAAGATTTTATGTTTGCACAGGGTGTATGTATTGAACTCAGGATATATATATATATATATATATATATATATATATATATATATATATATACAGACCTCGTTAACGTTGCTGTTCTATGCGTTGGTCTCTCTTCACATGAAGGTCAAGCTGGTGGCCCCGCCTCTAGGTCTGGCTTGGTGGAAGAGCGAGTTGCTTTCTTGCGCTCTCTACCGTACATGGCCAAGTACACCCGACTCATCTGGTACCGTCCTGAGCCAGTCATCTAGTCTTCTCTTGAAGACTTCAACTTTGACCCCTGTATCTTTTCTGAGGTCCTTTGGAAGCCGGTTAAAAAGTCTTGGCCCCCTGACAACCAAGTTATTTTCCTTCAGTGTTGAGGAGGTTCCTTGTTCGGCCTTTAATTTGAGAACACTACACATTCTGCCTTTCCTATTTTCCAGCGTTGTTTGAATGGCAATTGGGTTTAGTTTTAAGTTTGGTACCAGTTTTTCGATAATTTTCCATATGTAGATTATGGTTTACCTCTCTTTTCTTCTTTCCAGGGAGTACAGATTTAGTTTACGTAGTCTTTCCCAGTAGTTGAGTTCTTTGTAGCCCTCATTCTTGGCTGTGAAATGTCTCTGCATTTCTTTAGTTTATTAGTTTCTCCTTTTTATATGGGGACGTCAAAACTGAGCAGTATTCAAGTTTTGGTATAATCAGTGTTTTTAGCAGGGAATCATTACTGTTCTGTCCCTTCTTTTGAACGTTTTAGTACCTGTCCCGCGACTCTTTTTGCTTTATTATCGCTATCTGATTTTGTGTTTCGAATTTCGCATCATCGGTCATTATTACTCCCAGATCAATCGCCTTCGTGCTTCTCTGAATTTCCTGTCTATCTAGAGCATAATATGCAGTCTGTTTAAACTCCTCTTTTATACCATATCTCAAGAGCTGAAATTTCTCGGTGTTAAATGTCATGTTGTTGTCTTCTGACCATATATATATATATATATATATATAATGAACAGGAACACCAGAGAAAATACAAACATCCTTCAAGGTTTAATAGTACCAACGTTTCGGAATGCACTAATTCCATCTTCAGGGCTAAAACAATAAAATTCCAAATCACATACAAAATTACAAAATACAAATTGCTTAATAACAATTTAAAATAAACTTAAAAAATTATAAAAAGTAGCTAAGAAAATGTAAACATTAAAACTAAAAGGTAAATAAATGTGAAGTTAAAAAGTTAAAATTATAAAAAGTAAAAGCATTAAAATTGAAATGTAAATAAAATAAACTAGTACCTTAACCAAAACATAGCAGATCTATCGATGATTCGTCAGAATTTAGGTCTGGTTTTAGTTTATAAATAAACAGAGACTCCATAATTTAAGCTTAAGGTCAGAGCTTCCAGCAGCAAGTACGGTGAAATTAGACTGTGAAATTGGGTGGTTATTGTTGTGCGAGTGATTACGTATGAGAGAATTAGGTGGTTTGCCAAGGGGTAAATTTGTACGGACCGATTTACCGAGATGTTCGTAAATACGAGATTTTAAATGTCTTTTAGTTTTACCTATATATGACCCCATACAGTGGTCACACTTGTATTGATAAACTATAGATGACTTAAGAAGTGTAGGAATAACATCCTTGTATTTAAATAAATGGTAAATCGATTTAGACGGGGTGAATATAATTTTAATACACAGTTGGGGTAGAATTCCTTGAGCAATTTTAAAAGTTTATTTCTAATGCTAAAACTTGAGGTTCCCATATAGGGCAAAGTGAAATACAGGATATCTTTGGGGACTGTAATTAAGTTTCTAGTTGTAGGGCTTATTAGTCTATTTAAGGTTCTGCCTATTGTAGTCTCCACCAGTCTAGAAGGGA